>JAGGAT010000098.1:0-77735 GCA_017657195.1 Termitomyces sp. T70a | reverse complement strand
GTCAGAAGAAAATACATCAAGAACAACTGCAAATATTGTCTATCAAGAAATCCTCAATGGTTTACAAATGTAAGTGTAATTTTTTGAGATACTACTTCTAATTACTAACTTCTAAATTTAGCATCTAACTAGATACTTTATTAATACTGTACTTATATATAACTTGGGATTGTAGTATTTTTGACAAATGTAAAACTCTATTCAGCAACCAAACATGCCAGCTTTAGTAAGACATAAATGAAAACACAATCAAATTAAGTGAGTCCTAATATACATACTTGGAGCCCTAACCAAACAAAGTGAGGTTGGGGTGGAGACTAAGTTACTTATACATATTTGGAGCCCTAACCGAACAAAGTGAGGTTGGGGTGGAGGCTGAATTACTTACACATACTTGGAGCCCTAACCAAACGAAGTGAGGTTGGGGTGGAGGCTTAGTTGGGGGGGGTTTGGGGGTGAAGCCCCCAACAAGCTATGAAATCTGTGCCTTCAGCACGGATCATAGCTCATGGGTTAGAATGGAGTAAAAAAGCTGGTAGAGGTGGTAGGAATCATGAATGCAGAGCAGTACTATAAAATTTTGGATGATGGAGCAAAGGAGAGCTTCAAGAAGTTGGAGATGGAGGAGGGTGCCTGCTATTTTCAACAGAATAATGATCCTGAATACAGCTTCAAGAAGGCTAACAAGTGGTTTGAAGATAACAACTTTGATGTCCTCTGGTGGCCAGCCCAGTCTCCTGATTTTAACCCTATTGAACACCTCTGGGAGTACTTCAAGGAGCAGCTTAAGTAGTATGAAACACCTCCTTATGGTATGCATGAATTGTGGGAAAGAGTTGCAAAGGAGTGGGATGAAATATCAGCAGTATGCCAAAGACTGATAGAAAGCATGCCTAGAAGAATTCAAGCAGTTATTAAGGCTAATGATGATGATGCCCAAAAGTAGTTCAGTACTGTCATGGTTACAGATACTTGACCTAAAATTGTATTGGGTATGCTAAGTTATGAGAAGTCCAGGCAGGGTCCCAGAGAACGTGCCAATAGGTATTGAGGTTGCAGTAACAGAGGAGCAGTAATGGAGAGATGTGCTAAAAAGGTGGTAAGAGAGAGATGTGCTAACACAGATGTGTGGCAGCAAGAAGGGATATTTTAATATGTTGTAGTTTATATGTAAAATGTTGCTTAGTGATTTTCAAATGCAAATGCCTTGCCATAGGTGCAAAGGTGCATATAGTACTGAGGGCACCAACAATGGTAATGTAACCTGGTAGTTGAAAGAGTCAGCAAAGAGGCAGTAGCAAGAAAATGGTGCTATGAGGATAACTGCAGCAAGAATACAGCAGAATAAATATTGGCAACTTATAGTTTTTTAGGATGCACCAAAAAAAATCTGAAGTGTAGGGTGATCAAAGGGGCTTTATTTGATGTTTGTACTAACAGAAAAAGTAATTATTTATACAATAACAAGTTCACCATTGCCATTGTGCTAAGCAGCACTAAAGGGCAGAGAACTAGAAAGAAAGTCAGTGAATGCTGTGAATTAAACTATTTAATGCAAAGTCCATAACCAAGCTGTCCATACTATGCCACTAAGTGTTACTAAGCAATATCAAGCACCAAGATGAAATGCCAGGCTGTCTGTCATGGAGAATCTTCATCATTCTATATTGCTAAGTGCTGCCATCACTAAGGAACATCAGTTCTTATCATTCTTGATGCCATCTGTCACCTATCAATCTGTCCATTACTGGCGCTATCATTGATGAGAGAAGGTTGTTGCCATGCATGGCTGTCGGATACTACCTAGAATGGTTTAATTGCATGTGCCAGAGTGACTTCTCTTCCTGTGACCTCATCTGTAACCCACCTAAGTGTCATACCATATGGTTGTGCACCTGGCCCATATGGAGGCTTATTAATGGAGGACTTATATACCAAAATTATTAGAGATGCTCAAAAAACTGTCCTAATGAGTGAATATTTTAAAATGGCCATTACTTCATCAGTTTTGATTCAAATCACATAAGCCTCAATGCAATTTGTAGCTATGATGCCATAGTATTTTACATGATTTAACCAGAATTTTAGGTACTTCCAATTTTCCATGCCAATGTCATTTTTCAAAAAGTATAAAACATTGAGACAGTTTTTTGAGCCACTGTAGAACATAAAATATCTGATATACACAAGAAATGTAATGATAAGGTTGAAGTTGGATTCAAAGCTTGAATTGAAAAACAAAAAATTTAAAGTGAAGTTTTAAGCTTGATTTAAGCATCATTGAGCTCAAAAATCAACACCTTAATCAAATGAAGTGTTAGCATGGAGGCTGCATACAAGGGAGTTTGAGGGCAAGCATACAATAAAATGCTAGCTCATAGTTCAACTTAGAGCCTTTGCTGATCTAAAAATTGGTTTTGGTGATGATGCCCAAACATGATTACAGATACTTGACCTGAAATTGTGTTGGGCATGCTAAGTTACAAGGAGTCTGGGCAGAGTCCCAGAGAATGCACCAATAGGTGTTTAGGTTGCAGCAACAGGAAGCAGGAATGGATAGATGTGCTAACACAGACATGCGGCAGCAAGAAGGGATAGTTTAGTAATTTGTATTTAATGTGTCAAGTGTCACTTAGCAGTTTCCAAATGTGAATGTCTTGCCATAGTTGCAAAGGCACATATAGTACCAAGAGCACTAATGATGGCAATGTAATGTAGTCTTTGAAAGAGGTGGCAAGAGGAGTGGCAAGAGAATGGTGCTATAAAGGAAATTGTGGCAAGAACCCAGCAGAATAAACATTGGTGACTTATACTTTTTAAGATGTGCCAAAAGAAATCTGTAATGTAGGGTGATCAAAGGGGCTTTTTTCAATGATTCTACTGACAGAAAAAGTAAGTATTTATACAAGAAAGAGTCTATTATCACCATTGTGCTAAGTGGTGCTAAAGGGCGGTGAACTAGAAAGAATATAAGTGAATGCCATGAATTAAACTATTTAATATAAAGTCCACAATTCAGCTGTCCATACCATATCAGCAAATGTTACTAAGCGATGTCAAGTGCCAGGGTGAAACGCCAGGCTATCTGTTATGAAGAATCTTCATCATTCTATGTCACTAAGCACTGCCGTCACTAAAGAACATTAGTTCTTATTATTCTTAATGCCATCTGTCACCTATCAATTTGTCCATCACTGGTGCTATCATTGATGAGAGAAGATCATTGCCATGTGTGGCCATCAAATACCACCTAGAATGGTTTAATCGTGTGTGCCAGAATGACTTCTCTTCCTGTGACCTCATCTATGACCTGCCTAGGTGTCATACTGTATGGTTGGTGCACCTAGCCCAAATGAAGGCTTATCATTGGTCAAGGCCAGATAATTGACTTAAATGGCTATTTGCACACCATTTCTGTCCAAATAATATGCTGAAATTTGAGTTTTGCTTGGTCAGCATCACCTTGAGGGGAAATGCAAATATATACAAAGTATTGCCAGATCGCGCATCTATCCGACGGCCGCCCGCCGGACGCGGAGTAGAGGAAAAGACTTTTCACAAGTCCTAAAGGCGTTTTTGGAGAAGTATTTAATGCTGGTGTTGGACCAGAAGGTATTTAAGTCTACTAATACTAACCCAGGCACAGAACCGTTGATGTTTAGCTTGTATTGTGGGAAGGTTAGGTGGTCCAATTCGTACAGAATATCAAGCTTGTCCTGCGGACACAAGACGCCTGAACTTTGAGATTCTCTTCGTGGGGCCCTCAATGCCATCTTGCATGTCAACTACTTCCAAACACTCTGAGAGATTTGCTAGTAGCTACGTGACCTTTCGACTTGTCAACTTTCTATGAATTTAGTGCCTATCACAGCGATAGCGCGATGTCACACCTTCAGGGGATTCAATCTTACCTGGAACGTATCGATTGTTGTATCAGAATTGTTAACAGCGACCGTTTCGAAGTTCATTCCACAAAGTTCGTGATCACCAACTAGGGCCAGGATCCGAGGGCTCATCTCCAAACTTCGATTATGAACAAACCTTCGGACAAACAAGGGCCTACTCGGGGTTAGCGACGTCATCACCACAGAACGTTTGTTCGCATATAAAGACGCGTTTTCCGCGCAAAATCCCTTTGCTTCCCCCCACATCGCCCTCGCGCCTTTTTATCATTGGTTGCAGTGCCGGACCCCAACGCCCGACCTTGCCTGCTTAATGGCGTCCGATGCTCTGAGAAAGGTCCAGAATAAGCTTTTCCGTGGCGGGGCCCCTGAGCTAGAGACGAACCAAAGTCGTGAACCAGCGCTTACAATAGATATTCCCAAGCCATCTTCTGCACCTACCCCGCCACCAAAGTTAGCAAAGTCGTCAGATTCGTCTCCAAAATATCCTATTGAGATAGGAGAGGTACAAACACATCGCCAAAGGCTCGCTCGGAAGCTTGGCGGTGAATATCATGGCGCAGAGCAGTACAGGCTTCTGCAAGATGACAAAAGGGAAATGCACTGGAAGCGTTGGGGACCTTATCTGAGCGATCGGCAATGGGTGCGTTCAGCATCACCTCAATCGTAAATTGAAGATTGATGCGTTTTCCTTATTCCTGCAGGCAACTGTGCGCGAGGACTATTCTGCAAATGGAGACGCATGGAGTCATTTCCCCCATGAGCACGCGCGCTCTCGTGCCTATCGCTGGGGAGAAGATGGAATTGCGGGAATCTCGGACAACCATCAGCGCTTGTGCTTTTCTTTGTCTCTATGGAACGGGGAAGATCCAATTCTGAAAGAACGTCTCTTCGGAGTAACAGGTCACCAAGGAAACCATGGCGAGGACGTAAAGGAACTCTACTACTATCTGGACTCAACCCCGACGCATTCTTACATGAAATTTTTGTATAAATATCCTCAGAGGAGATACCCATATGAGGACCTTGTGGCAGAAAACCAGCGACGAGATCGCGAAGTAGCTGAATACGAAATTCTAGATACCGACGCATTTGACGACGACCGATACTGGGATGTATTCGTCGAGGTTTGTAATATTTTCTGCAGACGGAATGCGATCAGAAGATCTGACCATTGCATGAATAGTATGCGAAAGATTGCGACGACCCAGATAACATTTATGTTCGAATCACGACTTACAATCGCGGCCCTGATCCTGCTACTTTGCATATCATCCCCCAGTTCTGGTTCCCTAATACTTGGTCATGGCCGTGTGAAAAACCCCCCATGCCCTCTCTGACAGGTTCGATCCGCGGGACCGACGACAACAGAATCGCATGCGTTACAGCCCGTCACTCCACTCTAGGCAAAACCCACCTGTACTGCCTCCCATCTCCACCTCCTGTCGGCCCATCCAATTCATTTGAAGTCGATCCAAATCTGCCAGCAGTAGAACCTGCTCTTCTTTTCACGGAGAATAACACCAATTTCAGCAGGTTGTACGGCGGTATTAACGAGACTCCGTATGTAAAAGACGCGTTCCACGACCATATTATCCCGGGTCACCGCCCGCCCACGTCAGACTCACAGGAGGGAATCTTTTCACCACGTATTCGGTCGCGCACTGCGTCTTCCTTTGGTAAGGAACGACCAGATGTGCTTGAGTCCGGACCATGCACTCCTTTTCCGCCTACCCCCGCCTTCGTTAATCCAGATATGAAAGGTACCAAGTCTGCAGCACATTACATCTTTGAAGATGTACCTGGCAAAGGCGGATGTGCAGTCGTGCGTCTTAAGATTACGCCGCTCAGGATTGGCAAGGATCAATCGTTGGTAAATGAAGCAATGTTTGACGATGCCGTCGAAGAGAGGAGGCAGGAAGCAGACGAGTTCTATGCTGCACTTGCGATGGGTCCAATCAGTGAAGATTTGAAGCAGATCATGAGGCAAGCCCTGGGAGGAATGTTGTGGACGAAGCAGCACTATAGATTTATTCAAAAGGAATGGATTGAAGGCGATCCTGGTCAGCCCAAGCCGCCACCAGAGAGAAAGTGGATTAGGAACAGGGTACGCTCTTTCAATCCACGATTTATCTCTTGTTTTAAGCATGATCCACAGGAGTGGAGACACATGCACATAGAAGATATCCTTTCAATGCCTGACAAGTATGTAAAGAGGCGCATATATCCATTATTGTGCTAAATCACGTCCCTATCTTAGATGGGAGTATCCTTTTTTTGCCGCGTGGGACACCGCTTTCCACTGTATTCCCTTAGCTGTCGTCGATCCCGCATTTGCAAAGTCTCAGCTTGATCTTCTGACGCGTGAATGGTATATGAAACCCGATGGACAGATTCCTGCATATGAATGGAACTTCAGCGACGTTAACCCTCCCGTCCACGCATGGTATGTTACATCTCGTGCCTTCCACATGTTTCATGGTTTGAATCGGATGTGCAGGGCGACATTCCGTGTTTTTAAAATTGAACGTAAATTGACTGGCAAAGAAGATTTGGCTTTCCTCGAACGTGTTTTCCAAAAGCTACTTTTGAATTTTACTTGGTCAGTCATGTCATTCTCGCGTGGAAGTCTATGTTGATCATAGACATTCCAAAGGTGGGTGAACCGCAAGGACCAAGGTGGTAATAATGTCTTTGAGGGTGGATTCCTCGGACTGGATAATATTGGCGCCTTCAATCGCTCCGAACCTCTTCCAACAGGAGGACACCTACGGCAAGCAGACGGTACCGCCTGGATGGCATTTTACTGTCTAAACATGTACGTTTTCAACGCTATTTTTCGTAGCTAAAAATCGAACAAGGTTCACTTTCTTTCAAGGTTGAACATGGCGCTTGAGCTCGCAAAACACAACCCGGTTTATGAGGATATTGCATCCAAGTTTTTTGAGGTACGCCAAATTTTCTATCGACCAATATCTTCTCCTGACCCGCACGTTAGCATTTCATTTTCATTGCAGATGCCATGACTTACAAAGAAGGTGATGACGAAATCAGTCTTTGGAACGATCAAGACGGGATGTATTACGACGCTATTGAGTTTGGACCTGGCAACGCTATGCAACTTCCTGTCCGCAGCCTCGTCGGTCTTATTCCTCTCTACGCAACTCTTGTCCTTGAGCCTCAGGTACTCAACCGGTTCCCTGGATTCAAGAAACGTGTTGAGTGGTTCCTGGACAATAGGCCGGATGTGTCAGCGAGGAATATGGCTAATATGAAAGGTGATTCACTTTTGACGTTCAATTCCCGAAATCGACATATCAACAATCCTTTAAGTTGGCGGAAAGGAACAGCGTAGGTTACTTGCGCTCGCAAGTAAGGAACGTCTAGAGAAGATCCTGGAAAAGATGCTGGACGAAGACGAATTCTTGAGCGAGCATGGCATTCGATCGTTTGTTTTTTTATTATGTACCAACAACTTCTCGCTCATGGACTTTGGCTTCAGTCTGTCCAAGAGGCATAAGGACCATCCATGGGGCATGGATGTCAATGGACAACGATACGAAGTTGGTTATTGGCCTGGTGATTCGAAGTCTGGCATGTTTGGCGGTAATTCGAACTGGCGGGGCCCGATCTGTAAGGACCTTGTCGCCTTCATACTGACTTAGGTTTACAGTTCTTATAATACAGGGCTCGCGACCAATTTTCTCCTGATTGAAAGCTTACAACGGTTCTATCAGTACTATGGTGACAATTTTCAGGCTCGTTTTAACCCCTGAGCAATGATATACATTTGCTGATTGTTTTCATTAGGTCGAATGCCCTACCGGCAGCGGTGACTACATGAATCTTGTTTCTGTAGCTGAGGAGATTCAGCACCGGATCATACATATCTTCAGTCGCGATGGGAAGGGGCACAGGGCCACTAACGGTGGCAATTCCAAGCTTGATCATGACCCTCATTTCAGAGACTATGTCTGGTTCTACGAAGTGAGTTCTTAATCCCAGAATGAGATCCCTGTTCAGAATCTTGTATAGTTTTTCCATGCCGATAATGGTCGTGGCCTTGGAGCTTCACATCAGACCGGCTGGTGAGTGTGCTCTAGGTGTAAATTGAGAAGATGACTCACGCATCTGTGTTGCAAGGTCTGGTCTTGTCGCATATCATATCATCCAGAGTGGAGTCACTTGTCGTCTACCAAAGACTCCGAAGAGTAAGTCCTGAGATTGTTGCTCGAAATGCACTATAATAGAAAAAAACGTTCCAGCTCCTCGTAGTCTCGCTCATCACTACTTCGATGATGTATGTTCTTTCGTTATACCTTCCTCATCCAGGGCTCATTGTTTTTAGGTTGCTGATCACGTCTCAGAGGCTGGCGAAGAAGCCATATCTGCTTTTAGTGCCTACGCTGATTCGGTTTATACTCTGGGTGATCTTTCTCCTGATGCTCTATAACACTTGGTATAATTCGGACTTCATACCCTTATTTCACAACGTATAGAAGCAGAAACCCAACATGTTGTATTAGAATTCTGCATTCTGTGATGTAGACTTATAGAAAGTTTTTGTCCGCCCACAAGACGTGTCAGAGATAGAAGCTAAATTAAATGCTGTTTATCAGGATTTCGTCCTCGGTTATCTCGGTTATGACTTGACGTCAAAACAAAAAACAATGATATCGATTCTTTACTACTTTCAGCTTTCCAGCCATCATCAAGAACCGTACTTGTCTACTACCACAAAGCGTAGTCAAAATTATGGAGCGGAGGCAAGGCCTTAATGGCAAGTCGGTTATTTCACGGACTTCGTGGCATTATATCGCTGGTCCTTAGGAGCCACTCAAAGGTTACGCAATCCCATCTTCCATCGCCAAGTAAACTTTCGAGCCCTCGAAGTCCTTGCTGGATTTAGTTTGTCTTTTCTTGAGTTGTCTGCCACCTTTGATGTAGAGGATCTGGCGCACGGAGCAAACTCCTTGTTCGTCATACAGAGGAATCCTAAGCAAGAAGCAAGAACTGCAGGACGATGTTCAAATAGTATATATAGGATAACCAAGTTACAAATGCACTGTTACTCTAATGGCCGTTTCCTCCATCTTGACCCCGTCCACCGTCCTGACCTCGCTGGCCGTCCTGACCATTCCGACCATCAGCACCATTCTTGCCATTCCTGCCATCTCGGCCATTCGACCCATTTTTGGCGTGGTGGTAGTCGTGTTTCTGGTGTTTGTCCCATTCGTGTCCCGGATGCTTCTCTTTCTTCTTGGAATGGTCTCCATGCGCGCCGATGCTAGACCTCTCTTGACTCCCACTCTGACCGCCCTGACCGCCTCTACCACCCTGACCACCCTTGCCACCCTTACCACCTTTGCCGCCTTTGCCACCTTTGCCGCCTTTCCCTCCGTTGCCGTCAGAACGCTCATGATTTCCGGCCCGCTCATGACCACCAGCATTGGACTGCCATTGGTCTCTGCCTGGGCCATGCCAAATCCCATGATCTTGACTATGGTCTCCTCCGTGACGTGATGCGGAAGGATGAGAATGTCCCAATGAGGGATGTTGATCAAATGTGTTCATGTAGTTGGCTGGACTTCTCTTCATCGCATGTGTCAGTCGTTCGCTCCTCGATGAACCTCATGTTTTGTAAAAACACACCTGAGCGTCTTTGTGTGAGCTATGACTAGCAAAGGCTGACACGATAAAGGTGGCTGACAGCACAAAAGTGAAGACTTTCATGATGTTAGGTTGGAGAAACGTAGTCAAAATCTGGGCAATTCATATCCGCCTTTTATACTCTGTGACTGTGTGACGTAGTGTGCTGGGAAAGACATTTCTGTTGTCAGCCATCGTCGTCGAGTGCCGCGACCCCATTATTTCGGCGGCATCTTTCTTCGCCACAATTGACAGGTTCATCGATGAGTCCGGGGTCATAAAAGGTTGGTACTCCGATCACTGGAGTACATACCTACATCGTATTGAGCGGGACAATTTTGCAATCTTGATCGTCACTTACTCCACAACGGCGCCACATTGTCTCTGTATGATTTGCATCTCTCACCAAACCGGGAAAAATCAATATGCAAGCTACAACGCATATTCCGGGCTTATAACTTGCGTCGAACAATAGTAACGCCGTCACGAACGGGAATTCGAAGTATTGCACTCTGCACGCTATCATCCTCAATGATCAACTTGTTGACACCCGCAATGCTCTGGAGGGCATCGGTGAACATGCCTTGAGGATCTGACCAAACAACTGCCTTGAGAAAGCGTGGTACCAAGGACGATGATGCAGTTATGCGACTGGAGTAGCCGCATTTGTTGGCGTCAAAGAAGATCTTGAAAGAAAGGAACATAACATTGAGTTTCCACTGGTAGGGACGATGACGTCAAGCTACAGTTAAACTCTTACGATATCAAACTGCTGCTTCTCTTCGGCACGCGGCAGTCAATTTTGCTGTCGAGTCTGGCTTCCCTCCAAAATCTGGAGGCAAAGTCTATAAGATAGGGTTCGACATCAAGCGTCTTGATCTGCGCGAGAATGGTGATAGCGGCGGTGGTGACACCCGTCAACATGCCTACTTCCAGAGCCCGCGTGGCACCTACGAGTTTCACAAGTTGTTGGATGACCACGGCTTCGTCGTTTCCGGCACACATGGCGGTGCACAGTTGATAGCTGGTCTTGCCCTCCGCATACAAGGCATTCCAGTTCCACCTTGGGTGTTTGTCAACGATTGCCGGGGCTGCATCGGAATTGGCCGACAGGTAGGCGTCAAGGCCTTCTCAGAATCGCAATCGCATCCTTCAGGTCAGCTTGCGAGCGTGCGGAAGAGCTGAGAAGCTGCCGCATTCTGGTCGAGACGTTGCAAACCAACGCATGCGTATTACCCTCTACGGATATCGGGAAAGAAACAAACGAATTCAACAGTTGAATAGATCAGATTTGACCGCTCGTTGACAGGAGATCGTTACGGGTGTATGTGATGAACGCTTTTGCTTGCACACTCCACTCGCCGATGAGGAAGGCGATAGCGTTGATTGCGACGTCTGCGATAAACATGGAAGGGTGGTTTCCTTGCTCCATTCTCCTGCCTTGGTGATCCATAACCACAGGGTATATACGCGGATGGGCGCAAAAAGGTGGCACATCCCACCGCAGCGTGGTGTGAGCTCCCTGGGTGCTGCCCGCATGTTTTAGTAGGTTGTCTGCCTTTTCCAAATGGTTCTCGCGATCATCTCTTCCCTCTCTCGTTCCCCTTCTGTGTTCGTGCACGCGTTGTGCGAGAAGGCAAGCCACAATTCTGAGTGAAAAATGTTCTATTGCTGGAACACCCTCGACACAACACCGGGAATCGGGAGAGAAACGCCAACAGACCACTTCGAGGAAGATCATTAGACCTGTTGAAAAAAAGCCCCATTTGTGTACCCTATGCAAGAAAAGTTCGCCAAGAACCACCAGTGGTCGGCAACAAACAAGAAATGTAGAGTGACCATCCATCCGCGCGATCTGCCCATCACTCGCATCACTCTAACCCAGAAGAAACTCGTTCTGTTTGAAGCAAGTGCCGAAGTTCTTTGTATGTCATAACGCTGTCTTTCCATCAGAACAATCAATACCCATGGTTCTTTTGCAATAGCAGCAAACCTAGCTAATCATTCCTCAATTTCCTCAGATAATTACTGTTTTGACAGGTTTTTTTTTTCGGAAATTTATCAAATTTTGGCGTCTTGACATAAATTTATTGCCGAAAGCGGTGATGTACATTATCCTTGACAATCCCCCAATCGTGCAACAGACGCTGCTCATCATGCATCTGCCATAATGGAAGAGGATAGGTAGCGATTAGATGCATATCTACCTTCAAAGAAACCTTCATCTGATCGCGGGCCAGCGGTTTCAGGTGATTACAGTCAAAAAGAAGCGTATTTCACTCCTTCATCCCTGGATGAAAGTACAATGCTATAGTTTATATAGATTGTAATCTGAGGTGTCCGTAAATTTCCACACTCTTGCACATCTTCCTGTGCTCAACAAGTACGCCCTCGTTTCTTTCGTTACGCCCCTCGAGCTTCTTAGCAAGGGAAGGCCATGCGATCAAGTATAACCAACGATTCTTTCCTTCCTCATCCGTGCACTTGCTGAGGCTCCAGCTTTGCTTTCGCCGGTCCATCACTTCCGTGATGGGACGGAAACCTTCCTCGAGTTGCTCCCTAGTTACGCCGTCCTGCAGAGTAAACACATAGACTTCCAACACCGGATATGCTGGGGAGACCATCTGTGCCGGTTTCAAAGCCGGGTCAATGTCGAAATGGGTCATGAAGCCTTCGTCAGATGGTGTTAAAATCTTGCCGAGAGTCTCCAGGACCTGGGTGTGCTCCGAAGACCCGACCCAGCGATCTACGTGGTCGCTCTTGTTCTGCCATTCTATGTCAACCAACTCGTCAATAAGAAACCGGTTTGGATCATGATGGGCCCTACCAATGAGCCAGACAAGCTGTTGTGTATAGTCTTCACATACGCCAAATTGGATTCCGAGACAACCAGGTTGTCTTCGTACCGTTTCGAGGCAGAAGTTGTGCTCTTCGCTTGTGGATAGCTCGTCCGCTGAATATGGCTTTCGCAATTTGCAGATACCGACTTCGAATACGGCCATAGTGTTCGTTTCTTAGGGAGTCTAGTAGCCCATCGGGCTGGGTATTTATTTGACTGGTCACCATCTGCGTCCAGGCTTCGTAATCCATCATTCTTGTTCTTGTGCGGCATTCCATCCGGCTAGCTGACTATGCTGGTTGGGCAGCTGATGTGACCAGCTGCTATCTTCATGGTTAAGCAGCTGATCATGTGCACTGAGCAGATAGATTTTACAGTAACATCTTCCCATGCTTTTCCGTCTTGTGTGATCAGTATTTCTCATTCTGTAGCCCTTCCTTGCTTAGGTCGTCAGATTTTTATACTGCATATGCTCTCTGATGCCTCTCGATGTTTCTAAAACCAACTAATGGCTAGATCTTAACCAAGTGTCCACACAACAGAAGAAAAGATATTGTTTTCTAATCCGATGAAAAACTTTGGTTGGAGCACAATCATCAGGCTGGTAATTGCTGTCACAATCTGGAATAGAGATCATGCTGATACAATGACTGTCTTTTATTACATTAACAACACAACATTTCCGAATAAATCATCTTTCGTGATTGCATACGTATGATACATTTCAGGTTGTTGATTTGTAGCGTAACTTCAATGTGAGTTATCTGGATGCGAAGACCAATCAAAGCATCCAACTAAGGGCCGCCCATTGCCGAAGGTCTTCTCACGGTTGAAGACCTTTCTGCATTTGTTCCCTTATCGCTGCTTATTACCAGACCACAACCTCCAATTTCACCTCCGAATATTTTGGAAGTTTTCGCTGTAAGACTATTGCGGACTCTGTCCTTGGCATATTTCTTTCAGGGCTCGATCTTTGATAGTAACCGAATCTGGCATTACCCATCTACTTACGAGTCTACGAAGACCAGTTCAACATGGCGAATTACGCTTTGCGTCTCCTTCCAAGTTTGGCATGCAGTGATTCTGCTTGCGATAACTCCCGCGACCTGACAATGATCTATGCCAGGTATACCTAATTCCAACGCGATAGTAGGATTTCATACTGAGCTTGAGATTATATGTTCGATCTATTGCAACCCTATTTCTGCGTTGTTGAACACCGCCGACGATACACATTCGTTTTCCATTGTTTTGTCCCGTTTGTGTCAAACTCTATCTATGCAGACCCCCCATCTGCCCTCGATCTCTCTTGACTTATGTTGGCCTTGGATAAGGATGCTTGGCTTGTCCTTTCTGTCCGGAAACTCTTCTTTCAGAGGCTTTCAAAAGTATCTCGAGCGCTTGCTGCGAACTCATGGCCACCTATCTCATCTTGACAAAATTACCTCAAGAGCGTGCCAGGCTGGCCATAAGGATCCTAGACTCATGGAATGATTCTTTTTCTTTTTCTAGAGCATGCAATCATGCTATAGCTGTATTGGACGATTGGTGCATACATCTGTCTCGGAATGAACAGCGTAGAACATAAAGGACTTCGGTCGCATCAAAGTTGTACTCTTTATCTTGATAGCTCCCATCTGTAATCGTTTAAAGGGCGCTGTCGCGGCAGCTAGCCCAGTCCCAGGACGCCTGCTCAAAGTAAAGTCGTGAACAACTATCGCGATGCTACAGCACGTTCGAGACTGTCTAAAACACTCTTTACCTCGTTCTCGTATCCGGACCTATCCCGTATGACCGACAATTCACTCGGTTCAGAGAGGCTTCAGGTCTTCAGGTTTTCCGGTTCAACTTGGGTTCAACACCATCTTGCAGTCGAAACCTGACGAACCAATTCTCTTTGAGTGAACATATAAAAGGAGGAGGATTTCCAGTAGGTCTTCGTCTCAGTAACATACGACTAGGTCAAGGAAGAAGAAGGTGAATATCTATCTTGATAAGAAACGCTCAAGATAGGCGTGCATTGTCCCTGTGTTTGGAATCCCCTTTTCAGAGAAAGAAATTAATTAACGTATGGTTGCACATGTTTAATAATTTTGTGCATTGACAACGTACGCTCACAATTATATGGAAGTGTGTAGAAAGGTAAAAATTTGCCTCTATTCGACCGTCGAAAGAAAGACGCCACATGAGACGATTTTCCAAAGATAAATAGACAAGAGTTAATAAGGATGTGGAAACAAACAAAACCGATGTCGCCCCTTCATCGCAATTCAAAACATGTTGACACCGAAAAAACTTACGAAATGGTCAGAACGCCGCCCACTCGAAACATAGTATTTAATATTAATCTCCATCAATCTCGGCAGCAGTTTAACTGTTATAGCACAGCCAAATCGATTATTACACTATTACACTGGTTGACCTTAACATCTAGACACTCTGGTCGTGAGCTTCCAAAACTTCCTGAGCATGTTCCTTTGCGCTGTCAGAAACCTTCGGGTCTAACATGCACGTAAAGTCAGAGACAAAAACAGACGACAAAAATCAATTAAACCCACTTTTAATGGTAGCCTTATAGCCACCTAGCTGCTGCTGGGACAACGGTGCGTTGGGATCCTCCGGGCTGCCGGCATACTGATCCTGTCCGATATCCTTCTTGGCTACTCGAGGGTTAGACTCTGCTCAAAGTCATCAAAATCGTTTCACTCACTCTGGTCGGAAGAAACACCAGCTGGAAAGAATGGTCAGGATTCGGAACCTCTGAAAGGGGGGGAAATAATCATACCGGAGGTACCCATCTCGCGAAGGCGCTCGTGAGCATTGGCCTTGGCTTCCTCAGACACATTAGGATTTTTGATGGTGGCTTTGTATCCACCGGCAACACGAGTAGCATCCTGGGCTATAACAGTCACCTGAGTTTCGTCGCGAAGATAGAAGAGGATGAGATGTACTAACGGTTGGCCATTATAAAATATAGATTGCTTGATTTGTTCTACTTGCTTTGATTGTGTGGGTTGTGAGACGATGAGGTTTTGTTTCTCAATCATTGAATCCTTAAATACGGGTGTGTTAGCTCGGGTACGTAAAACGTCGATATGATGTCATAGCTTCACAAAGATATCAATGACATATTGATTCGATCCGCTCCAGTACTTACGCATGCGTGAGTCCCCCGTGTCTTATGTTCTCCTTTCCCTCAGACCTATCAAATGACCCAGATATGAAACGAAGATCTCGGATTAACTTCGGCTTTTGAGCAAATGTCGTCCAGATCCCCTTAAAGAATAAAGAAAATTTTCCAAACCTTACATCTCAACCATCTATCTATTCTTCCGTTCTGCCGAATTCTGTGTTTTGATTTTTTTTTTTTTTTTACACGATTGTGACCCACAAATATGCCGGATGAGAGAGGGGTCATTATGAACATGGAAAATTCAACCCAGCTGCATCGTAGGTAGGTAACCGTACTGATATCCACATCCAACTTTCCGGATCATAGCTTCCTTGCAAGCTGTAAGCTCCACTTTTTCTTTTCCCTCTAGCTCGGGTCCTTCCTCCCACAAGCAAATGTCATCAAGAGAAACCCCAAGTAAAGAATGGTGCTACGCAGACTGCATCTCTTGACAAAGATATATCTGATAATCTACGAAAACGACAAAAATCGCAAAAATCCTGATTCATCTCAACCCCCCTCGCAACGTCAAATTTTCTCTTCGACCTACGTCATGAACACAAGCGAAAAAAAAAAAATATCCTACGTTAAGGAACGACGCTTTCATTGCTCGAATTACGATAAGTGAAAAGGGTGTTTACCTACGATCAAAGATCGTTCGCTGCCAAGATCTCTAACAAACTAAAAAAAAAAAGAAGGGGGGGGGGAAGTCATAACCTCCTTATGTGCACCATCTAATCGATTACCGATCCTGTCTGTGTTTGCATTATCACCAAGTCCCAAATGTCTTCTTCATTCACAAAAAACCTTTCTTTCCTCACACTCGAATCTCCCATACCCACGGGCAAACCTTCCCTTACTCACACCCACACCTACAATCACATACAAAAACATATCATTCCACCTCGCACCAGTAAGTCAGTCAAAAATAGGTATAGGTATTATACGCGTCGGAGCCCCCACCCCCACAACGCCACATCCACCCAACCAATTCCCAAAAGTAAATCCTCCACACCAAAAACTCGAACCCAAACAACCCAAACCACCACCAACACGACCGCCACCACCACGACACAATCGCAAAAACAACACACACCGTCGGGCGCCCTCTACTCAAACCCCGAAGAGGAGCAGAGAATTCACCTTTCAACGTGCAGCTGCGCGTGCGCAGTGGGGACAGGGGCGGGGCGGGGATTCCTTGGTCTTTGTCGGGATGCGGGGCGGGAGGGCGTAGTAAAGAGGCGGGAGAAAGGGAGGGGAGAAAAAGGTACGTGTGTGTGAGAGGTAGGAATGTATGTAAGTGTATGTGTTTGAAATAGATATCAGAGGAGAGAAAGAGGAGAGATAATAGATAAGGACAAAGACAGAGGGAAAAGAGACTGATGAGCGATGACCTGTTGATACAATATGATACAACGCGACGTCGTGGCCTTTTAAATCGGAGGGTAACTTTTGCAAGAGGGGAATAGTCCAAGAAGGAAGGCATATAGCGCCGTCGACACCGTTGGCTGTTGGCGAAAATTAAAGTGACGCCACGCCGGTCGTTGGCAACAGCATCCGTCTTCACAGAATCCAGGCGGGAACCCGAAACGCGGGCTCAAAAGACACCGACACTCGACCCAGTGGTCCAACCCAGCTCGAGCTCCAAATCCGTCGGACCATTTTGATCCTCACCGATCACACCCAGCGACGCAAGAATGCGCTGCATCTCCAAACCACTGTCCCATCCCTGCTCATCGGCGGACATTAGTTCCATGCCCGCACGCTCACCGTCCATATCTCTCCCCGACCCCAAATCCAGCCCCACCTCCGCCACCTCCTGCGCCGCCGTCGACGACGCTACTTCCTGCGAGTCAAGACAATCCTCAGACGGCGCCTGGAAGCTCCCGGCCGTTTGCGCGGCAGACCGCGGGGCGATCGCTGCAGCAGGGCTCGGGGTCGCAGGTGCGGGTGCAGGAAGGGGTGCGAGGATTTCCCTAAAGAGGTCTTCGATGGTTGCGTCGTCGGGGTCGTGTACCTTGCTGGGGAAGAGGAGAGGGGCGAGTCCGCCCGCTGCAGGGCCATCGGTTCAGGGCCGATGGACGCCACCCGTGCTAGGTGGCGAGCGGACTCGTGCGGCTGTGTTGGTTCGATAGAGACGGGGACGGGGACGGGGGCCTGAGGGGACGGAGTGACGCCGTGGACAGCGAGGGCTTGGAGGACAGCGTCCCAGCCGCGCTCGAGGGTCTTGATGCGTTCTTTGAGTTCCTCGTTCTCACGGTCACGGGCGTTTGCCTCGAGGCGCTGGTGTTCTTCATGTGGCGAGGAGGCGGAGACAGGGAGGAGGGGGACGGCGCGGGCGGCCCGGAGAGCGCGGTTCTCCTCTTCAAGCTCGGCGACGCGGCGCTCGAGAAAAGCGAACTGGGCTTTGCGGCGGTCACGCGAGTTTTGTGCGGCGATGCGGTTTCTGTGGGCACGGGCCTCCTTGCGTTCCTCGGACGAGGTCTCGGAGCGGGCACGTTTGCGGGAGGAGGACGAGGGCGAGGGCGAAGGAGAGGGCGAGGCAGAGTCTGAGGAAGTCATGGTGGCTTCAAAGAGTGTGTGGGCGACAAAATACTGCAAAGCGCAGGACGACTGACGTGGCGATCGTAGAGATGCTGTGCAGCAGACGTGGCACTATATATTACTTTGCAAATAAATACATCCAAACACACGCACCCAAAGACCAAGGTCTCTGATGTTGCTGGTTTCACTGTCGTGCGCATACAATCTACCATGACGTATCTTGCCGCGGCATGTTGGCCGGTCAAACAAAGAGGGGAGTGGCGGCTTATCTGCCTCACCCGAATTGTGACGAAACGCCAGAGAAGCAATCAACTGATGGAACAAACACCTGTGATATACAATCCCACTTGTTCAGGGCCAACTCATCTTTCAACAAAAGCACACACAGACTGATGGACGAAGCCATGCGGTGACCACTTGTTGATATCCAAGCAAGGGCCCATCTCAACAACGAGCGACATCCACATTCATGGACCGCACCTGAAGGAGACAGCCGCCTGAGATAATACTGTGCAAGAAGGACATACCGTGACCGACGGGAATTGGTAAATCAGCATATTGTGTCCATGTCCAACTCTTGTACCTCGGCACAGCATGGTTTCATTAGCCCCGATCTCCGCGGTCTCTTCCCCCCACTAGAGCTTGATAACCCATAACGAGCTTGGACATGAGCTTCCTTGAGGTAATATATCTCTTGAGACGCTCATATCACCGTTCTCAGGATGTACACCGGCTACGTCGATTTGTCGACGATGCCGAGCTCACGGTCAATGTAAACCGTATAAACCCTTTCCTAATATCCGGAGTAACGCTAGTCCGCAAGCTACTCAATCCGTATCCAACTGATCGTGTCCTCATTTCGTGAGAACGGTATGGTATATTCAAAGCTACTTTAAGACGAGGAACTGTCAATCCAACTAAAAGCATGGCAACAAGTCGCCTCGCTACGCATGGTTGTCCGGAAATAATGTCAGGCCAGGATTAAGTAACGAGAGTTGAATAGAATAATCTATCGTAGAAAGCTGTGACCAACAAATGTTCACCCGGAGTATGCTGTGAGGGAAAAGCTGTGAGAAGATTACTCAACTTAAAAAGCACAGGCATCATCAAGTCAACAATGGATCATTGTTGCAAACTGGCGGAGATAAGTCAAGTACTATTATTAACAGGATCACGAGGTCGAGGATGTTCAGATACACAAGCCTCACTGGCTTACGCGACAGGTTTTTTCTTTCATCTAGTCCTTCATCACAACGTCGTCGTCGTCATCGTCATCTTTCTCATTTGCATTGTCCGCGAGCCCTGCGCGTTCAAGGGCCTCTTTAGAGGTGTAATCGACCTTGACACCGCGGGTACGTCTGCCAGTAGAGAGGATTGCAGAGGGATCGATTTCCTCATAGGTTTCCTGGCGTATATAGGTCAGTGGGGAGTCCCAAGGATTTCAGAGAAGAAAACGCGAATTTCGTTTGTATGTGTCTGGTGTGACAATGTAGTAGAAAGACGCGACGCGGTTGCATACGAACCTCTGCATCATCCTCATCGTCCTCACCGTCATCTTCATCTTCGTCCTCATCATCGTCCTCCTCCACTTCCATGCTTTCGTCACCCGCGGGGGCCTTTCCTTTTCCCTTTCCTTTGCTGTCTGGCGACGCGACGGTTTCGGCACCAGCTGCTGTAGTGTCTCTAAAAACAACGTCAGGCAACGCGCAGATATCAATGGGTGTGAACACAGACTTGGGGTCTGTTACGCTAGATGACATGATGGAGAGCAGCCGAGGTGGTTGATGAAAAGGTTGAGAAACGCGCAGTTGGTGTTTGTTTGTGCAGCTTACATGATACGTGGCAGGGAGGGAAACTTTGAAGTAAAATGTTTTCTGCGTTTTTGTTCATTGCAAGTGCCGGCGTATTAGCTTGTTTCCGAGTGCGAGCTCTGTGGATATCTCTTTGATCTCTGGACAGGATGTAACAGCTGTGTGGCATCGAACAGATCTGGGGGACTTGGACCGGTGGCCGGACATGCCCGAGCTATGTCCGGTGGACTCGTGGATATGTGATAATCTGATGGACCACCTCTCTCGACTCATCGTTCATCACATGTACTAGCCTGTCATCAGGGATTTCCCAAAGTTAGTTTCCGTGATGTGTGCACACCTCAGTATTATATCAGCATTTCCAAGGGTGTCACCGTCCGGTCCCATCTCTACAAGGATCTTTCATGCTTGTTCCAGACCTTCATGGCAAAGCGTGTAGTCGCTGACATCCCTGTTAACACCGTGCGCTCACCCATACCTGGAACTCCTAAGCTGGCTCCAACACCCTCTACGCTATCCTCTCGCGCCTCCTTGCTGGCGTCCATGGTTCCCATGCTCCGTCGACAGGCCGACTCCACCCAAAAGACACCTTTGCTCACCCTCAAACTCTCCTCGTCCTCGTTTCTGGACACGATAGTGACCGACGATGTCACTGAACAGCCTCTTTATACTGTCACCACCGTGGGGCCCATGACTAGCATCAAGCGGGCTGACCCATGGGACGGAGACACTATAACCGCTGAAATCAAGTGGTCCAGGACCGTTCCACAGAAGGGGAAGAACGTCTCGGACGGAGTACACATCCTGATGAGAGGCAGAAGGTGGACGGGCACCGAAAAGTTCCTCAAATACTCTAGGTATGTTGGCAACCCACCCCTGCTGTGTCTCTCCCGTCGCTGACCCGGCTGTATCAGTGGGAGGAAATTCAACATACCGAATTATGCGCAGAGTTTGAAATGGAAGCGGCAACAAAAGAATACATATTCGGTACGTTGTCATTTGCCTAGCGGACGCTTCAGTTTAATGTTTATTCCAATTTTTGTTAGTGTACAACGGCTGAAGTCAAAGGGCCAATTGCGATATTGGAACTAGGTGATGATGACCTCTCCACCCCCCAGTTCCACATATTCGAAACTCTGCATGATAAAAATGATGCTCGTCCCATGCTCGTCCACCATGGGGTTTCCATACTATTGCTCGACTACCTACTGGTCACCGCGCTCTTCCTTGTCACCGACTCGCAACAATGGGCATATTCCCAGGTCGCGGACACTATTACAGAAAGCGACGTTATCGACCTCCTTCCCCATGCATCGAACCCCAGCAATTTCTCCACCTCGGACGAACAATGGAGAAAAATCATGTATGGCGAGCCGATGTATCCTAACCGTCACCCCAATTCGGCACACTCCTCTCCTTCGTCTTCCACTGAAGCGCTCACGCCGACACACGGGCCTCCCGAACAAGCAATCACATATGGAAACGGCAGATACGAAGTGCAACGATCATCCAGTCCGGCGCCTTCCTCATCAGAGTCTGAGGATGTCAGCGAGCACGTGTATTTCTCGCCTCCGACGACACGATCACAAAGTCCTGCTTCCGAATCAATCTTCTCTCCAGTCTCACGCGGTGCGGCGCCCTCGCACACATACCTTGATCCCTCGTATTACAACGAAGAAGAGCATGTGCCGCCTGTCCCGCCAATCCCCTCGCACCTGATCGCCAACACCCAGACGAACCACGGCCCTCAATCACGACCGTCCTCTTCCGATTCATCGGCGAGTCCCAGCGCCCGTCGTCTTCCAGAAATCCCCGTTCTTCCCCCTGTGCCCCCATTAATTCCACGGCCGAGATCGACGCCACCGCGCCCACGAACATCCCCATCTGTCAGTTTCCCCGCCGAAGCAGCGAGTGGCCCGTCCGTTCCTGTTTCTGGCCCATCAATCACGCCACCACGGCCTCACCGGCGGCTGCCTCAGCCGCCCCAGACGTTAACGTTTTCGCCTCATCCAGACGACAGAGAGCGCGAGCGCCCAGAGGTCCGTGTGCGTACTCGCAGTGCGAGCCAGAGCCACGCTGTGCCTGAGCGCGAGCGCGAGAAGTGGCAGCCGCACGCGACGTATCACCAGCGCTCGCTGCCGACGCCGCCAACGTCAACCTCGCAGGTCGATGCTGTGCAGAGCGTCGTGCCGCTGAGGATACAGCATGTTGTATCGGAGGACGGGCGGTTGGTCGTTCAGAAAGAGGTGGAGAGTGACCTTGAGCATTGGGTGGGCGACACTGGACCCGGCTCAGCGTATGAGATGCCACCTCCTGCGTACAATTCCATCAACTTCTCGCCTACGTCGTCAGATCCGACCTTGCAAGGTCCGGCATCCCCGATGTCTTGATATCCATACTGGGATATATATATATAGTCTCCCTCGGCTCTTGTCTTCTGGGTTCGATAACGATTTATACCTGGCAGTGCCGGGGGAAAAATGGTTTGCCCGGTTCTATCAAAGAGTTGACATGATATCATGGTTTTTTTTTTGTGCTTGAACCCCCCCTTGTAACGTAACGCCTTCTCCTTCGACCTTTTTTCGAGCAAAGGACTCTCGATTGACAAGTGTATCAATTTGCCGCCTCCCCACTGTTTTACTACGCTTTTTGTATGGACATTCAGTGCCACCTCTTTGTTGACTCTTACACTCCTTTGCGCCTTACTTTCTTCGCTGCTGGCCTTGGGCGTCATCACCCCCTCCCTTATATCCTCTTAATCTTTTTAATTGCTTTGTGCTTATAGCACCCCCGCTTCGACTCTTATTCGTTCGATTCTTGCGACCACGTTTTCGTTTTTTAATCTTATTTGTTCTCCCTTTTGCGTTGCCTTATATATTATACATGGGTTCATACACTCACCAAGTATTTACATCTCGATTTGACATCACCATCAACCACTTCGACTCCACTCCCCATTCATCGACCACCCGCATTTGTTCACTCCCTGCTTACATCTCTCTTTCCCATGTTGTTTCCCTTTCTCTTGTACATCAACTCCCCTCATCGGTGCACAACATTGTATGGGACCGTGGATCCGTGACCGTGATCCCATACAGGACGATGCCCTTGGCCCCATGTAGCTGATGGTTTTTTTCTTCGACCGACACACTCATGTACATCCTTTGATAAAATACATAGATTCGCAAACAACTGATTTATTATTATTCTGAGCCGTGTACCGAAATAAAAGCTTCTTCTTCTTCTTCTTCTTCCCATTGTCGGTACACTCCCCTATCTATCAGACAATCTCAGTCTCCTGCACTACTAACTTCTAACGAGATTTTGCCTTGGAGCCAAGTGCATGACAACAACTTTTTGGTCCGGGTCCGGATCTCCGGACCGGACTGCTTAAAGATGGTGCGGTCTATCGATTCGCGATAGTCCTCAACCCGGTTAGTACTGCCGCCAGCGTTCAGGATATTCACCCAATACTGGTTGGTATCGCCTTTGATGTCGTCAATAGCAGGACTATGCCGCGATCCCATTTTCGTTGTTGTGATGGTAAGCTTCACACTCCTATCCCGATCTTCTTATTCTTACGAACTCTCCAATACTTGCTTATCCCTTCTTTCTATGGGCCGGTTCTCTTTCATCTAACTCTCCAAGGGTGTGTCCGGCACAGGCAAATCGACGCTCGGAAAAGCCTTGGCCAAGTCGTTGGGATTTCCTTATGTTGAAGGAGATGACCTGCACCCCGCGTCGAACGTTGCGAAAATGTCTGCTGGTACTCCACTCACAGACGCAGATCGTGAGCCTTGGCTGGCGCTCATTCGAAGAACCGCCGAATCGATAACGCTCAATCACACCAGTGCCAAGGAAGCACCGAAGAAGGCAAAGGCAGGTGTTGTGATCAGCAGTTCCGCGCTGAAACGTTATTACCGAGATATATTGCGTGGTCTGCGGGGAGGAGAAGGAGCGGGTGGACCGAGAGGATTGCCCGTGACGTATTTCGTTTTCATTGACGGCGATGAGGACGTTTTGAAAGAGCGTATGGAGAAACGCCCAGGACACTTTATGAAGGCATCGATGCTTGATAGTCAGCTTAAAACACTGGAGAGCCCAGTAGGTGAAGACGATGTTGTTGTGGTGTCGTTGCAGGATAGTACAGAGGAGCAAGTCAGGAAGGCAGTAGAAGGACTTGATGAGCTCGTTGGGCGTGACATCAGTTCTCCCCCCTTGACAAGTCTTGCGGAGAAGGTTACATAATCTTATATCCTTTCTCTCACACTTTGGTACCTTCTCGCCTCAACCCATGTTAGGGCAGGGATGGCATTACAGAATATTCGACAATATCGTCTGTGTTTGAGTCACTTTTATTATCATCTGGAGGTAGTGCCGTGCAGTGGAAGCGAAGCATGACATCTGATCGATGATTCTGCTCCATCGTACTAGGTATCCTAGGACGGTTTTTCCTGCAAGTGCTGCGAGAGCTGTCATCATTAGTGATATCTCCCAGCCTATGAAACCATTTTGGCTAGCTGTTGTCAATGGGCACATACGAAACCTTATACCTGAAGGTTATCCTGTTGGACTCGTAAGATACCGGAGATGATACCACCTCTGGCTAGGCCGTCGCACACCTTATAGTGATATGTATGCTCCACTGGTGCGCCAGTATGATTGAACCCTCAGATTGAGTGGCTCCGCATTTCCACGGAGTGAATGGCCTGATCTAAAAGTAAGTTGAGCACTTTAGCTCAGCGGTTAGAGCATCATAAGGGGCGCATACCCAAGAGGTTGTTGGTTCAATTCCAACAAGTGCTGCTTGCTTCTATGGAATACTTTGTGTCCTGTCTATGATCTGGAGCCCACCGCCAGGGAAGTTGATCTTCTATGATCAGCTGACTAGGCAAAACTATGGACACACAAGGTTGACCAGAAGGTCAACATTCTCAATTCAAAGTTGGGATGGGGTGAGTGTATGCTCCACTGGTGCGCCAGTATGATTGAACCTTGGATTGAGTAGCTCGGCGTTCCCAGGGAGTGAATGGCTTAGGCTACTTGATCTAGAAGCAAGTTCAGTGCTTTAGCTCAATGGTTAGAGCATCATAAGGGGCGCATATCCAAGAGGGCGTTGGTTCAATTCCAACAAGTGCTATTTGCTTTTATGACTTTTGAAACTTCAGACTAACCACACGGGTTTTCCATGTCTTCCGCAGGCACGAAAGATTTTCCTGTCCTGAAGAAAGGAAGGGAAAATGGATTATTTCATTTGGATAAACAACAGGGACAGTTTCTACACTCAATACCTGTTGCAGCAGGAGTTCTTTTAGTCAACAAAGAGATCTGGTGAGGTTCCTCATGGGATATCTCACTGATCATTTATCGGGTTGGTATGTAGCTTGTCAGTTACCATTCAATAGTGCTTCCCTTACCACTCTGCCAGAGTTAGAATTTGTAGCATGGCACACAATTTCATAAACGGCTCACGAAATAGGCAACTAGGTCTGTAAGAATCATTCGTTAGGAATGGAAGGATGGAGTTACTCGAGCAAATGAAAGTAGCAAAACAAGGGAGCCGATAGTTGGATAAGATCAAAGAATACACGAAAGAATCAGTGAAATTGGAAAGATCATCCTCAGCTTCACGCAACTACGTCTGCAGGGGGTGCGTTAGGCGCACCCAGGGTAGCGGGTGACTGTGGGGAATTGGCTGCCGAGACCGTAGTGTTCCCCCATGGGCTGGCACCAAAACCGCCTTCGGTAACTGCCAGAGGCCACGCTGAGTCATCGAAGTTAGGGTCAATAAATCCTGCTGGGGTTTGCAGGTTGTACTTCCACGAGCCGTCGGTGACAAAGAAAACGTCATCAGAGCAGTCGCAGGTCACAAGATCAAAAGCAGCGAACACGCCAGCAGGGCCTGCACCGTTCGTTGCATAAACGGCGATGACAACGTGCGACGTTGGAGGGAAGTTCACGACATAACGGTTGGCAACAGTGAATGAACCACCAGAACCGACGAGAAGGCCATTGACGTAAATGGTGAATTCGTTGTCGGTGGCGATGAAAATCTTCGCTTGCGCGACAAGTTTGTTGTTGGGAATAAGGACTGTCTTACGGAAAGCACGTGAACCGGCGGGGACGCTAGACCCTGGTCCAGTAAGCTCATTGGTCCAGATCCATTGAGCAGACTGCAAAGATGGGCCGGGGTCCTGGCTTTCAGGAGGAATAGTTATAGCAAACTGTGGCTCATTCCATGGTGTAGCGGTAGGATATGGGCCTTGAATGAAAGCTGCGGGCCACAGGCTGTCATCGAATGCGCATTGTTCAAAACCAGCTGGAGTTCCGCTAACTGCGTGCCACTCCCCATCAGTGACAATGTTATCGACAAAACCATCACTGTAATGGATCTGAATGGCAGCAAGCAAACCGGCTGGTGATTCCAAGGTGTTCTGCGCAGCGACGGCAAAGACGTTGCAACTGTTCACGAGAGGTACGCAATAGCGATGAGCGGATGTGAATGTATTTCCAGAACCAAATAGTTTGCCATCGACATAGAGTGTGTAGGCATTGTCGGTGGTTATAAGAATATTGGCAGAAATGGGGACCTTGCCGTTAGTGGCTGTGAAATCTCTGCGGAAGGTGACATTTCCGGCAGGGTAAAGACCATTAGCCGGTCGTGCTGGGGTCCAAATCCAATTTGCACCTGTAAAGTTAAGGCCAGCGACACAAGAGATGCATGTTGCAAATATCAGATAGAGGGTGACTGTACAAGTTGGTAAGCATCGAACGCATTCAGACCGAGTAGTTGAGCTTACTCGTATAGCAATTGTTCATCTTTGTGTTTGAAGTAGATACGATTGCCACCGGACCACTTTCACTGCAACTTGTGGTCCTTTTAAACCAAGATGGAACCGGCAGATTACTAGATTATTCTCGATAGTCAGCGTCCATCATGGGGCTATTTTGCGACTAGAAGTTCTGGCTGAAATTCCATTCCGTCAATCGATTTACCTGTCCAAACTCCGGCATAAGCGCATAAGCATCGAGATGTGATTGAATCTATTATACCTTACCGCTCGACATGGATCTGTATTGGCATACTTACAGCATCTGGATAGAATAGAATCGCAAATCTATTGAACCCCTCTTGTCTGCTATTGTACTAGAATGACTGTGACATGTTGACGTTTCTAGACAGGACAAGAGTAGATTTGTTGAATGCTGTCATCTTGTATATCTCATCCAGAGCAACACACAGATAGATTGATCAACTTACGGACACAGATGTTCCAAAGATTATCAATCCGGCCATGACGTTCAAGGCTAAGCGTGAAATACACTGGCAACTTGCGTTGAATTTTCGGTACAAAATGTAAAATAGGCGCTTCAGTCAAGGACGCCGATAGAAACGTGCCAAATTCTGGGAAGATGATTGCCGAGGAGCTTTTTATCAAGGAATCCGCTATCTCCCTTCTGGCGATCCTTCCCGAAACGCACAAATGGTATTCTTTTTGAAAATTTTAACGTCAGAGAAGTCCGCCAATTAAGGTGTTTTTGGCGTGTGAGAGACTCGACGACTTGAAAACTTTTGAAGACGAACGCTTATTCCCAGTGATTTCTTCAGTCTGATCTATTGTCAGGGTACGGTGGACAAAAAAGCACATTTCTTACTCATTTTCAAATTAAAAAAAAAACGATTACAACTCACCAATACATGAGCGCGTTTAAAGTTAAGAAATGAGGGCAAAAATGTGGCTCAAACCTGGCAGAACAAAGACCTAAATGTATAACTTCAGGCTACAACGATCCGCGGGAGGCCATCAGGTGCGCCGTTCGGCAGGGGATGGTTGAGGCAAGTTGGTCGCCGTGCACTACGCTTGGTCTCTCCCGTTGAGGCCCAAAAAAGTTCAGTGGCGTTAAATCCAGGCAGTAAAGCATCAACCTGATGACTTCCTTGTGGTTTACGCGCCCGTCGAACAGTCAGGCTCATTATAGAAGCCAGTCGTAAAGCGTTCCATTGTCACGGGCCAATTACTGCTGAGGGTGTGAATCGGATTTGAATTGCATCATTCTTTCCTGACCTTGACCTTAGCTAGAACGTCATGCGGACATGCGGACACGGCGCTCAATGTGGCAGATGACAAAATAAATGCTGTCAAGCGCAAAGCTCAGTACTTTGACCGTCAGATACATAGATTAATGCGTTTGGGTATACTCCAACGCCATCATGATCCGACGTCAGTGCAATGAACCGAATCTACACTCGATCCGAGATGATTCGTATGAAAACCACACACTAGAACAATGATTGACGGACACCCAATCCCCACCATCCAACTATTTCAGACAGATCATGGACCCGGTTGTAAAAAGTGCGCCACAAGACTATCACATGTGCTCGAATGAGCAGATCAGCTGCCTCTGAAGCGACCCATATACTAAAGTCTGTCCAGACATGGACTCGACTCTCAAGTGTAATTGGCACCTTGCAAGAGATTCAGGTTGATCCTGAACCTAAAGTTCTATTGAGTCATAGAGAAGTCCGTTCTTAGCTCGTAGAAGATCATGCGCTCTCATGTACTCGTCAGTTAATCGATGCACAGAACACGTTCGTGAAAGATAACTTCTATTTGAAAGGTATTAGACTTTTGGTATACAACTCTGACGTCACTGTAGCGCAAAGACCAACCTCTTTCGATCGTTCGTAATTCCTTCTTTTTTCAACACCACCAGCATGGCCTCCTCCGAATCTTTCCAGCTTGACGACTGCTCGTTCTCGTTCTCGATGAAAGGCAACGACGACCATCCTCGAATCTTCAGGAACATAAATATGAAAGTAACTCACCCGAAGCTAGGCCGCATCGGGTCTCTATATGCTGTCAAAATCATGCGTCATCTGTGCGGGAATGCATTTATTGGGGTCATGGATGACCACAGTGACGAGCTCCAAAAGTTTGCCCTCGCGTTCTTTGACAGCTTCGGTCATGTGAAACCGTGGCTCTACCGGCCGGGTGTTCGACGCGGTACGGGAGCTTGGGGCAAGGAAATCGATGACAGCACCATCGTTTACGTGTTGAATATGCTTGTAAAAGACCAGGTATCTGTCCAAGGTTTTCAGCTGTCTCCATGCGGTACTGAGCCCACAGGAGCTCCGTGGCAAGGGACTCGGATCGAAGATGTTAGAAGGCCTCCTTACATCCAAGTATATCGAGACCGGGACCGACACACTCATGTGTTGGCCAGAACCAGCTGGAAGAATGGAGCAAAATGAATACGAAGATCTTAAAAAGAAGCAGGTCAACTTCTTTAAGAAGGCAGGTGTCATTTCAAAACCTGAGACAGAACAGCTGGATCTAATGTCTTTGTATTTAGAACGGCTTCCGTCGTATTGGACACACAGGCTTTTTCGGATATTCGACAGACCCTAATCATCCATCGCGTGCAATTCCTTTTGAGGAAGATGCCGCTGAAACGGGAGATGACAGCGAAATCAATGGTTCCAAGATCAAGGACCTCTCGAGGGAAGGGATCGCGAAGAAATATCCCCTGCATTTTGCCATAACGAATTCAAAAGGTCAAGAAACCATTGATACCATCAAGTCCCACTATGAAGCCAATCCAGCCTCCATACACGAGCCGGAAGCATACGGATTCACACCCATCCATCTCGCACTCTCTGTGACGAATCCTGCTGCAGTACGAGCGCTCTTGGAACTCGGCGTAGAAGAAGATTTGAAGAATACCAACAATATCGAGGGCAGGACGCCGTTCGAGAATTTGACTGCTGCCATGGAATCCTCGCGATCATTCTTGGAGACGATGCTGGGCGAATGGAAAGGGTACGAGAGCGACGAATTAGAATGCGAGTTCTTGATGAAACGTGCGATGGGAGAATCGACCATGCCCAATACCTTGAGTGAGTACAAAGCCAAACGTAGATTTGGTTGTACATGTGGTGTCTGCGCTGGAGGATGGTTGTCCAAGCGTATGCGGTTCCGCCTATATTGTAAGTATTTCGTTTTTTGAGATCAATGCACGTCATGCTAACGAATATGGTAGGTGGCGCTGAAGACGCAAATGAGATGATGTACAGCGCATTGGCGACGGGCCTCTTCAAGGACCGCATGCCATGCAGTGACCCTGGGGTGCTATTTGACTGCGTGTCTGATTATCTTCCAACCCATCTCTATCCATCCATGTACAAGACATTCTACATCGGTTGGCAGTCTATCTTTGCTGTTATCGCCGGCTTTCTTAACGGCACCAGTCAACCGTTGAGCGCAGACGTCATTGTTGCGCGAAGCGCGCGGGAGAGGAGTGCTGACTTTTTCTTCAGGAAGGGCGGTCGAGTGGAGTATGCCTTTGATGCACTGACGGATGTAGCGCTGCAGCAGTCGCCGTTGGGAGATGGATACTTCGAACAAGTCTGGCGGGACAAGAATGTTTGGATCGAGATGCCAGTCTGTGAAAATGATTTGGAGTTTGATTTGGTCAGGCAGATGTTGGGGCTTGCACGTAATGTCCGTTGGGGTCCGTACCGAAGTCTCACGGACATCGATTCATACGAGGGGGAAGACTCTGACAGTGATTCTGAGGATTCAGAGATGAGCGTGGATGGGGAAGACACAGACGATGATGACCGTCAACGCAGAAGCACTGATGATTATTTGCCTTTCAATATTCCCCCAGCCGAACAGGAAGAGTTTCTGCGTTTGATAGACGGCTATGTGGCTTTAAGACCAATCCCGACCAACCTCAACCTCAACCTCGGCCTTGACCACCTTGATTGAGATACCGGTCGGAGTTTGTTAAAACGCAAAAGTCAGGAGAAACTGAGTGTCTGTAGATTTCTGTAGCTTGCACAGTAGCCATACATGCCTTATATATGTTGACAGTTATGGGTTAAAAATGTGGAATATGTTTTCGGCAATGGCCGAATTGGGCGAACGACGCGTGTGCATCCTGAACGCGTCAGTCAGTCCTTAAATCCTCTCCTCCCAACACACTTTCTCGTTATGGTACGCCGCATTAGTATTCGTTGAAACCTATTCTCTTATCTCTAAATTCACAGGCAAGACGTTACGACAGTAAGCCTGATCCTTGACTTGAATCTACGAACTAAATAACTTGAACTTTAATCAGGCCGCACAACTATCTTTTCGCCAGAAGGTATATCAAATTTCTTTTAGAATATCATGCGTATCAACTAATACTCTTCAGGCCGGCTTTATCAGAGTCAGTAATTACCTATATATTTCCCCAAGATACTTATTCAACCCCACTTCAGTCGAATATGCCATGGAAGCCATCTCACACGCCGGCACAGTTCTTGGCGTCCTAGCGAAAGACGGTGTCGTTTTGGCGGCCGAGAAGAAGGTCACTGGCAAGCTCCTCGATCTGTCAGGTGCGAAGGAAGGAGGATACGGTGGAAGTGGCGAAAAGATCTACCTTTTGAATTCGTGCGTCTCCTCACTAGAAATCATTGGATGCAAATTAGGAATGTTGACGATCGCGGTCTTTCTTGGGGCTTTAGAAATGTAATAGGTGGTGTTGCGGGACTTACGGCCGATGCAAACTCGCTCATCAATTTCGCGCGGTCGGCGGCTCAGCGACATCTGCTCATGTATAACGAGGATATACCAGTTGAATTACTGGCTCAACGACTATGTGATATGAAGCAGGGATATACGCAGTACGGAGGTGCGCCAACTCATCGACAAAGCTCCTGACATTCTACTCATGAATCTCTGTCATTTCCGCTTCTTTGCTCGCAAACAGGTCTTCGCCCGTTCGGTGTCTCTCTACTTTACGCGGGTTATGACCCTCATTATCAATTTCAATTATACCACTCGGACCCTTCAGGCAACTATTCGGGGTGGAAGGCGACCTGCATCGGCGCCAACAATGGCACCGCGCAGAGCCTCCTCAAGCAGGAGTATAAAGACACGATCGAGGTTAAGGACGCGATTGGTCTTGTGCTTAGGACGATGAGCAAGACGATGGACAGTACAACGCTGAGTAGTGAGAAACGTGAGTCATCCTTGACTTCATGTCTGTTCTTTTTTCTTGATACGTGTCTCTCTGTCGGTAGTTGAGTTCGCTGTCTTGACTCTCGACCCTGAAACAAAGCAACCGAAAGCAAAAATCTATCGACCTTCGGAGATCGACACGTTGCTCGTTGCTGAGGGTCTAACAAAGAAGGATGAGGACACTGAGATGAAGACGGCTTGATTGTCTGTACGCTGTATTTGTAATTCAAATTGCATATTTTTTCCTGCAAGCGTATTCGATGGTCATGCTCTGGCCCATCCCACTATTTTGAATCAACCGTCGACTTCTTTCCCAGAAAGTTTAACTTCATTGAGCTTTTCGTCTGGATGAATGAGATTGATTTTAGAATGCTTATTCATGAGATATGATGAATTGATATCTGGTGTACATGTTACAGTCGTAAAGAACACACAAAACAGCACTTGTAGACTTCCGTGGTAAATATAGCAACCGCGATCCAGAACATTCTATCCTTTCTAAATCAATGGCACGCCATAGTTTTAGGCGTTTCTGTCAATATATCATTGACGTTGACACTTGAACCAAAGATGTAATGCCCAATCGCCGCACCGAGCACTACCGCAATGATGAGGTATGCCTACTTAAACGATTAACATCATTAGAAACCATAAGATGGATGAAAACAGACATTGTATGTCATGAAGATTAGCATGAGGAAGAACGACAGGAAAACTGTGAAGCCGTACAACGATGCACGGACCACACGAGAAAGCAACGGCACGGTCATGCTGCATGAGAAATCATCAGATACTTTGACAGGAAGCTCACAGACAAGACCACGTACATTCCCGACAATTTCTTCACTCTCCTACCGTTTAGCAGCCCACTCTCTTCAGAACCACAGTCGGGGCTACTTCTCCCGCTACTTCCTGGAGTCGCGCGTCCTTTTCCCTTCCCCTCGGACACCAGAAAACGTGCGAGACGAACATCATATTGCTTCTGGAAGGCACGAAGCCACTCATAGCAGATACCTAGGGCGACGGTGAGAAGACAAGAGAATACGAAGCCTTGTGTGCTCCGGATATGCCATGAAGAAAAGACAATGCATGTGTCAATAATCTGAGTGTTCCTGTATTCATGCGTTGATTTTGGCACGAAGGGGGAATGATTATTAGAGGCCGAAGACGTACCAGAGCATGTGCATCGAGCATCCTGGGCCCATGGGCATATCATGGGCACCAGAGGCAGCATGACTGGTGTGCATCGAATGATCCATGTTCTAAGGGTGGACGAAACGTGGTGAAAACGTCGCCTCTGATCACGTGACATGTGTTCAAGCCCAATGCAAAAGTTACACGAATGTACCACTGTCCCAGAGAGACTTGAACTCTCGATCTTCCGATATGAGAGTATAACAGTCGGACGCCGTAACCAACTAAGCCATGGGACAGACGGAAGGACCAATTTTAGCTATCAATATATACCATTCGGAATCCACTACTCAAGACTTCCAATTTCATTCCAGAGAGATTTTTTATGGTGTGGCATTTGGGTTGGCTAGTGGTAACGACAAGGGTCGTCTGTCACGCATCCTGCGTGTGTGAGGGGGGATGAAAACCTCATCGGGAATTAATCGTCGAACACCTCCGAGGAAATACATTTACAGTCACCTCTCTCATACCTCTCGGTCAACAACAGGGAGTTATATATATTTGGGAATATAAATGTGTTAATTATTTTTGAGCTATGTCGAAGTGAAATAGTCGTTTATTTGAGAGGGAGCCATGTTATCAAGCTCCAAACGACGCATCTGCCTGGAAATTGATGCAAGATCAGCTTCTACTCTGCAAGCAAGTAGGTGTGTTAATGCTGTTAAGGTGGCTTTTGATTGATGCAGGCAGCTCATCAAGTACACCTCCAATTTCTTTCTTGAGGCTTTTGATGGGACCTGAGCCATTTCTCGGTGTGTTTAGAAGGGATGGAATCGACATTGTGGACTGCATGACTCCATAGTGAGCCCAGAACAGGGTATGCAGAATGGCGAAATTGGATAAGCAATTCCTCAGTGTGTCAGCACTGCAATATTGCAATATGAGAGCCCAATACATTACCATTGGGTTTGAGAACTTGTACGATTGCATGTTCTTTGGCATCGGCAAAGAATCCACGATGTCATCAATATGCGTATCGGAAATGTATAGCATTAAGGGCATTATACATGGCTAATAACTTACGGCGCCTTCCCAGCCGTTGTTTGGCTCGTGCTCGTCGGTGCCTCCAGAATGTCATTTTGTGGAGCATTTGCTTCACTAGGTGCACTTGGCGTCATTGTTCTCTGAAAAAGACGTTTCGGCCATGATAGAGATAGAGTTGGCTTGTCCGCTTCCTCAGCCAACTCCGCCGATTCCGCCAACTGTAGTTCTTCGCCTGTCCGTTGTCGTGACACTTGGAGGAAATGTTCAGCAGAGAGACCGCGAGAGTCAGGGAAACGGCCCCAGACAGCCTGCGCCTCCTTAGGCTTGAGATTAGCATTGACAGAGACATATGGTCTTAGCTGTTATTTTCCTGCATATTCAGCAACTTCCGCTAATCAAGTACGGCTGGGCACGTACGGGTGAGGAGAGGATCTCTTCGATCGGTGGAGCGATGAAGACACGGACTTTCTCGTCAAGAAGACGGTATTTTGCTTTTCCTCCTACGACATGTTTACCAGGTGCGCCCGTACGCAAACCACCGGGTAAGAACGCCTGCCGTGTACCTTGGGTATGGTTCAAGTGAGATTGAGGCCCTGCAAGATTCTGCATAACACACCCTTGTAGTAATCCTTGTTTCCCCTTTTTGGCGTTAAAGGTCTTCTTGAGGCCTTTGACAGTCGAACAAAGGTTGGGAACATAAAGACAGATGAGTCTCGAAGATTGCGAGGTTATACTTGAGAGTCGAAAAAGTTGTGCACGTGGTCTACAAATCTGAATCGTGACCGGCCCGAGGGACCGGTTACAACCTTTCCTCAAATCTCTTTGGCAACTAGGGAATGGCGAAGAAGGGCAAAGACGATGCGCCGGCGGCGCATAGTGTTGCTAATCGCGATATAATGCAGCGCTTGAACTTCCTTTACCAGGCCAGCGTGTACCTCAATACCATTCCATCCTCTCGACCATCGACGACCTCAAATTCGTGCGCCAAATCCAGCTGCACACCAAAAGACGCTAAGACTGCGCGAAAAAGGAGGAACAAATCTTTAAGAAACATCGCAACTACAAGCGAGCTCTCTAGATCATATATCACGACAATGAAGTCTGTCGGACAGAAAACTATGGTCAAAATGTGTGTTCCACCAATTGTTTTTGGTTTAGGAATTCATCTTTTGACAACTTTAGTGATCCTGGTGTCAAGCGTACACTGTGCAAGGGATGTGATTTGACACTGATTCCAGGTGTAACAGCTACTGTGCGCGTTAAGAGTAAGCATAAGCTCTCTACTAGTCTCATCGTTCCAATATTCACAACATGTTCAGAATCGTCCTCCCATTGTCACACCATGGTATACACCTGTACAGGGTGTAACGCCTCTCGAAGAATACCTTCTCCTGCAACACTCAAGGCAGATAGTATCGCAGTGAATGATACAGTGATTCAATCTGCACCAACCCCAACGGTTTCCGGAACTGACGCGACAAGTATGCCTGTGGAAGATCCTTGCATGGATGTAGACACTCTCGAGGGTAATCTGGATCTTGACAACAAGAAAAGTGGAAGGCAAAGGAAAGGAACGGCGCAAGCACGCGTCCCGCCCCTCTTTGCCCGCGATGCGGGGCACGTCGTTTTCTGCGGCAATGAGAGGCTCTTGGACAGTGACCTTGGTGATGGGGTGTACATCACTTGATGATCTCTAGTCAGTCAGGCTTAATGGTGAAAGTCGTCGATTGATCTTGTATCCATCCATGCTCATGGCCGCAAAGCTCAGTGTGCCGCCTGGAGCGCCTGTAATCCGAGCTGAAAGATCGCAAACTACATCGTCTTTGTATCAAAAGATGAGTAGCCTCATACAACTGGACGACCATTCCAAATCCAGACATTATTGGATGTAAGCAGCCTTCTGTCTCCGTGCGCCTGATCGACCAAGATGGGACTTGACCACGGTGACAACTGGATGAATACGGTTTTTACATACAGTGAAATCTTGCTGGTTGGGAAAATACATTGTTAACTGATAAGATACAACTCAAAAAGAGTCTTCAAACAAATGTGTCATTCATCCAACTTCCATGCGTTTTCCTTGACAAGCTTCTCTCGTTCCAGAAGGAATTTACCTAAAAAATTCAATTTGGAAAGTCTCGACGTCAAGGATTGAGCTAACCTTCTTTGTACCTCTGTGTGTTATCACTCGCCGTGTGGTAAAACCACCCAATGCGTTCGTCACATCCTAAGCAGAAGACATCTGCAACAGTGTACTTGCCAGTCCTTTTACTCAAAGTCACTTTCGGAATGCGATAGAAACTTGTGACATACGAGAGCGCTCGATCTTCTCGTCGTCCCAGCTTGACATTATCCGCTGAGTTCATGAGGCTGAAGAGGATTCGAAGGGGATAAGATGGTAAAAATGAGGTAAATGAACTGGGGCTTACTATCCCCGTCCATCTCTCCCAGAGAACGATTTGCTAATGAGTTCATCCTGTAATGCCTGTACAAACGTTCGATCAGTCCTTTCTGCGGACAGTTCTACTGCAGTCGACCAACAATAGCTGCAGCACACTTGACACATGAAAAGGAGGGCTTATCGGCATATATCTGGGCAACTGTGGCTTTATTGGTGCTCATGGCCCACGAGGTTATTGTAAGGAGGAAGCATCGCCCATAGGCCCCTCGACTTGAGAATTCCCGATGTGGTGTTGCACCAAAATTAGGGTTAGGGGTTGGTAATTAGTCGCGACGTGTTACGTTAATCCTCTCGTTGCAATGCACAATGACGATCTCCCGCACGAGGTGATCCTCGCCGTACAACAAGCCCTCGATGCCCATGTCGGCGATTTCCAAGGCGACCCCTTCGACGCGCCTTCATTTGACACGCCGTTTAGTCCTATTCCTGTTCTCAATGACCTGTTCCCTGACGGTGCGCATTTGTCCCTGGACTTGCTGACGTTATACCTGCTAAGGTTCCAATGTAATTTCCCTGCTACGTGAACAGAGGAATCCCTCGCGCATTTGGACTTCGTCAACACTCGATTAGCAGATACACAGCAGCAACTTCAGAAGGAAATCGATGCGTTGCAGGATGAATTGCGGCGGAGTCAGGATCCAGAAAAGATGCAGCTCATCCAGGAGATGATTTCTGTAAACTTCTTTAGCGCCACTCGAATCCTTGACTGACTTGTGCTTCTGCTTGCAGGACCTTCTTGGACAGATGTCGCGTATACGCGAAAAGGCAACGGAGTCAGAGGCGGTGGTCCGAAATATCACAAAGGATATACAGGTGTTGGACACAGCCAAGAAGAACCTCATTTTGAGCATGACAACGCTAAAACGGTTACAAATGCTAGGTACGCTTGTTGATGCATATATATTACTGATCACCGACCCTCCGTTCTGAAGTCAATGCGCTAACTCAGCTGGAAGAACTTGTGAAAGAGAAAAGGTACAGTGAGGTCGCTGAAACGCTTGCTGTTAGTACCTCTCGCGAAACATTGTCTGATGAGCACGACTAAACCTTGACGTAGGTAGTAAAGCAAATTTCTGTGACATTTAAAACATACAACGGTGTACCACGGATCTCGCAAGTTTGGAAACGCATCCAAGAAATACAAGGCGAACTTCGTTCCCTAATTGATGCCGACTTTGACGCGTTGTACGGTTTCATACTTCTTTTCCCTGAATTTCTTCTGATGACCATCCATTATACGTGAAGTATTCTCCAGGACACCTCGAAAGCCGTAAAAGCATCACACATCGCGGATGCCTGTCTGGTAGCGGATGTCTTAGGTCCCGACTTCCGTGCTCACCTCATTGACCGCTATGTTGCCCTTGAGCTTAAGGAATATCGTCGTATATTCCGATCGACAGACGAGGCAGGACAGTTGGACAACCTCTCCCGTCGGTTCGCGTGGTTTCGACGGATGCTGCAAACGCATGAGGTTGAACAAGGTCGGGTATTCCCTGTCGAATGGAAAGTGGGATGGTGTCTTTTTGCAAAGTTTGTGGATATCACCCGGTATGTCCTTGCGTCAAGCTGGATATGTGCAAGCCTGATGGATGTGTATGCACGCAGAGACGATCTTACCATGCTCTTGGCCAAGGCGGGCTCGTCACTCACCGTTAAGGCACTACTAGAGAATCTGCAAATCACGACAGATTTCGAGAATTCGATGGTAAAGAAGTGGGCTTCGAGTGTGAGGACGTTTTTTGGAAGCGGTAGCATTCTCTTGCTTATACCGACCATTAGCTTCAAGCAATGCTTGCTGTGACGACAGGTGCACATGCTATACCACCCAAACCAATATCTGCTGCTTTTGAATCCCACATGAGTATCTTTGTTGATGCTCAGGATAAGTAAGTGCCTTGTGTCGTGCGAGCTCCGGACAATATACTTATTCCGTTTTTCAGAGTCCTTGCAGACATGCTTGCGCCGCATCGAAAGTCCAAAGGCAGGGGTATACCGCCTCGGCCCTCTCTTGACGTTCCAAATGGTGTTGAGGAAGAGACAGAGAGCTTGGTGCTACCCTCGTCGACTGACTTATTCTACTTTTATGCGCAGAGCTTAGAACAGTGTGCGAAGCTCTCGACGGGCCAGGCACTTTTTGACCTGTGTACATTACATAAAAAATGGTTACGAATATATGCAGGTGCGTTTTCATGGATGGAATATTGGTTGTTAATGCTCACGTGATAAAACTCAGAGGATGTCCTGGTTGCAAGTCTTAAGAGGTTTGTTAGTTATCCTCGTAGTCTCTATGTTGACACTGAGTCCATATGTGACAGGTCCCCCTCACAACCCCAATCTCGTCGTTCTGGGGATACACGGTATGACGTGCGAGAGTTAAAACACGCTTGCAAGCTAATCAACACTGCCGATTACTGTCTCTCCACTGCCTCTGAGGTATGTACTGCCCTTATACAATAGCACCTTACCGTTAAGTGCTCATGCAAGATGTAACCTTTCATAGCTGGAGGACAAAATGAGGGAGAAGATCAACGAAGAGTTCAAAGAACGCGTTAATTTCCAAGCGGAACGAGAGATGTTTGTCAGGTGGGTTTCCTTGTTCTGGCTCTCGCAGCTTGGCTGAAAGTCTTGCCCCTGAAGTGTGGTATCTGCAGCTATTGTCATCCAGTTACGTGAACTCGAGACTGCTTGTGATGCAGCATTCGCAACGATGGCTCGGACAACTTGGACTGCGACAAATCAAGTCAGCGGACAATCTGCGTATGCTGGGGATTTGGTTTCAGCGGCAGAACAGGTCATCGAGACTGTTAAACCACTAGTTGAACAGAAAAAATATTTACGGAATTTATTCGACAAAGCGTGCAGGTGCGATCATCTTTCAGTCATGATGACGCAGGACTTGATCTATGACCCTTTGCTGGTAGTCTCATTTTGGCGAAATTTACGAATGCAATCGTGAAGAGCCGGCCTTTGAAGGAAATCGGAGCAGAACAGGTGTCGTTATCCCGCGTCTCCATCAAAGCTCCAATGCTGACGATCGAGTTTTGCTTTTTAGCTCCTAATTGACCTGCAACAGGTCAAGAGCTATCTAGCTAGAATGCCTGGAGAGGCTCTGTCAACATCAAGGTGGGAAGACTAATAGTACTAAATTCCTTTTGTTTTCTCATCGTGATCTATAGTTATGCCCGTGGGTTAACCAAGAGCACCACGCGGTTAGAAGCTTTGCTGAAAGTCATTGTCACGCCTGTTGTTAGTACATTATTATCTCAGTGCCGCTCACTGCTCGAATCTGGTTTGCAGGACCCTGCTGAAGGTTTCATTCTTAATTATACACTGCTCATTGGTGACGCTTCCTTCTCGAATTTTCAAAAGGTGGGCCATATCCTTGCCTCATATGATGGTAATTGTTACACAGATCTGTTTCCTGCCTAGATACTTGATCTCAAGGGAACGCCAAAAGCCCAACAAAATGCTCTTCTTGACAGCTTTCTCACTATCACCAGCACAAAGTCTGACCTTGGCAGTACTTCCTTCCTTTCCTCTCTTGACATGGACCCACCAGGTCCAGGTCAGCTAGGAGGTAGTCTTGTCAGTCCAGGTGGAAGCCGTGTTTTGCTTCCCCTCGCGATGAATGGGGAAGGCGTCTTCGCAGCAATGACTTCGCCGATGTCCACAGGCTCATTTGTTGGCGGAATTGGTTCTAGCAATAGTTCTCAGGGTGGATCAGGAGCAGATTCATCAAATCGTGGCGGAGAGCGCCGGGAGGTCTTTTCAGACCTTAGACGCTTTGTTAGCTTTGGACTAAGGAAGGACTCGATGGGTTCATCATAGATTTCTGTATCCATCAATTTCAGATATTACCTGGAAAACATATTTATGTTTCTAATTTATAAACTGACATGCGATCTGCGGCGCCGCAACGCTCAAAGTAATTGTACAAACAGGCCATACCGCAATCGGCATCAGGGCCAAGGACTGCGTTTGAAGGCAACGCAGAGCCACACCCTGGTTATGTTCAAAGGCAAAAGAAAATTGAAAGCATTGAAAGACATACAGCATTCGTTTCGGTACTCTATTCCGGCATATGTGTAACCAGCAGCTCCACAAGTAGAGGCACACATCTCCAACGTGAAGAAACGAGGATCAGACACCGCTATTTTGGTAGGCAAGATCCTCGCTGTCTGGGAATCACTGCACAAAGATGTGTTGTAGACAGATATGCAGAGAGTACATGCATGGTACATACTGATAGCACCCTTGATAGTTCCATTGTTTACCAGCCGTATTCAGTGTTGCGGGTGCAGAAGTAGGGGATCCTCCGAGGCTTACTATAGTCAGGCGATTTCCTGCACCGCACGGCTGAGAAGCGTTTCCAGCACATGGCATATCGCATTCGCTGTCGTCAACTTGGACAGCAGTGTCTTGAAGTACCCAATCACAGTCTGCCGCACGAAAAAGTTATCACCACACGGGAACGGGCTTAGGGTACTAAGGCTTACAACATTCCGATGCATACTCCAGGCCGACATAAGCCAAGTTGTAATAGCCAGCACGAGAATTACAAGAGCCGAGGCAACCTTCAATTGTCATGCTACTGGAAGACGAAGACAGCACGGTAAGCGAACGAGATGCTGTATTGTCTCTAAGCAGGTCCATTAGGATGTAGGTCTAGTTGAAAGGTCGTCTACGCGAACTCACGTAAAACATCCCAAGTAGGAATATGGTCCCCAAAGTGTTATATCATTCGGAATGGATAAACCCGGAGGGAATGAGCGTGCCTTGACCTCCTGCATAGCAGAAGGGCTGGGGCTCGCGCAAGATAACTGAGAAGTAAATCATATTTTTGAGCGATGTACATCTGTGGCATCTGATTTACCTGTACGGCGAGGAGAGCGGGCAGATATCCTTTGATGGTGTTCATCATCCTTAAAGGTGTGTAAGTGTGGAGAGCTGTGGGTGAAAGTTCTGTCAGAGACTTATACGTACAAATTTTGGACTTCGTTCGATATCTGTAACTTAGATTATCGACGGCCGTCAGGTGGTGGTCTAAATTCGTTGTCAGAATTCCCTATTCTTGATCAACTCAGGCAAATTGTCTTGTCGCTGTCAGCGGCTCATAAGGAACGCTTAGCAAGTCCCGACTTCGTAGGAACATGGTGGACTTAGAGTGGACCAGTCAAGAACAAGTGAAGCTGTCAGTACGTTACCCAGGTTTTTGTCCAGCATTGGGTTTTGAAATTTTACTTTTGAGTACCAAACAGTTGGGCGCGGACACGGAATGAATTCTTTTGACTCGAGTTCCATAAAATAGCTTTCAAGCTTCAAGGACTAGCCTAAAGTATCCAGAAGATAATTGATGTCGATGATCAGTTATAACAAGCGTTTCATTTGATCGTTGATGACTATGCCTCTGTAGTAATCATGTCGTTTCTTCAAATTGAGCACAGGATGTCCAACTTCCAGCTTCTCGGAGCATCAACGAGGTGATTTGACCACGATCGACCACGTACAGGTAAGACATACGGGTATGGCATGCGGCGAACAGTCGACAAACCCTTACATGACACGAAGCAAGACAGTTTTCCACAATGGATCCTGATGAAAGTGAGTAGATGCGGCATTAGGACACAGTCACTGAAGGCTTGCGTTTGTCTATCAGAAAGCTTACGTGAATCGTAGTACAAGATTCGCTCCAGAAGAAGGCATATTGCATTCAATTTTGTCAGAATTCCTGAGCTTACATATATATATAGTCCATAGATAGAGCAAACTGGTTTCCAAGGATGTTGACAAGTAACAATACAAGTAACGGCGTACGCATAGAACGAGATTCAGACGAATTACAAATGTCAAGGTTCGTCTGCTACTGAACATGAAATTAGAAGAAGTGTGGTGTAGAGTACTTCGTCCATGATAGAGGTGATAATACCACCCTAGAGATAAGCGCTTGAAGTACGATTGTGATGGTCATTTCCCCATGACTATGAAGGCGGGAAGGATGCGTCAGAGTCCTTGTGAGGAAGTGGTGGATGAGGAGGGAGCTGGGAGCTGCTAGCGCCCCCACCAAAATCGCTAGTTGAGCCACTATGACGAGCTCTCTTTTCCGAGGTGACAGACATAGGAACGCTGTCCATATCTGCAGGTGGACCGAAGGCTGAGAGTCGGAGTTGAGCAAGACGACGGTCTCCTTGTCGAGCTTCTTTATCGAGAACTCTGAAACGGGACCGAACGGGACGAGCTGGGATATGCCCTTCAGGATGATGAGGCGATGGGGTCAGCGATACAGGATAGGGAAAGTACGAAGTTGGAGTTGGACCAGAAGTTGACGAAGTTGCCAGGGCTGATACATTGGATGAACCGCTCCGTGAGAGATTAGCCGTCTGCAATGTAGAATTGCTCCATCTTAACCGTTCACTTTCTGGCTTCTGTGTCAAGGTTTCGGATGGGGTAGATTGGTGCTGATTCGACATATTGAGCGGAGTTCCAAAGTCTAAGAATGAGTTCCTTCCATCGCCAGAAAGAGGTGGGTTGCCTGGAGGAGTCAATCGGAATACCGAACGAAGAGTGCCAGTATTCTCCTCGGAGTTGCCCTCCGGTGGTGCGGTGATTACAGGCAGCTCTAAGTGGCCGCTAGCACGCGACGAATTGCCTGGAAAATCAATCCGAAAAGGGCTTGAAGGAGAGATGTTCAATAAGATGTCGTGGGGCCCCTCTGGAATCCCCGCCTGCGGAATCTCAATTCGTGGAATTTCAGCTGGTGGAATATCAATAGGCCTAATGGCAGGTGTCGCCACATGCAAAAAAGAGGTGTCAGAATTGGGTGGTGAAGGTGGACCTCGGGCAGGCTGGACAGCAAAGTCTTCTGGTTCATGTGTCCTGTCTGATGTCCGGGCCTTTTGCTCAATCCGTTCGAGAGATTGGATATCGGGAGACTGAGTCGTACGAGGCCTCAAACTACGGATGGCTAAACGAGTTGCAGCTGAACCAAGGTAGTAGCTCGTTGCGTCATCCGAACTGTACCTGGCACTGCCTCGCTCTCGCGGCGCAAGAACGGATAGGTAACCAGGATTCAGGGGTGGAGGTATGGACGCTACAGAGTCGCCTACGTCTTCATGTGAACCGGTTTTAGGGTCATCGTAGTTCAACAAGAAACCAACACTACCCTGTCGGCCGGTACTTTCAGAAGCAAGGGGCGAATGGCCACGGGAGGGAGAACGAGGTATAGGCTGACGTGTCGAATGCGAAGTAATGTCAGTACCTGATCGCGAATGGGAAAGAATGGGAGGGCTTAAAGCCGAAATTGGTCGAGCAGACGGTGTATTCATATAAGACAGAGTATGCATGTCTGACTCGTAGACGTGCGAGTCCGGAGATAATCGAGACAGCTCAGCAACTTTTTCTTTTTTGAAACTATCTGGGGAGTCTGGCCTGACTGGAAATTCCAAAGGTATATTAGCGGACTCGCCGGAGCTCTCGCTCACTTGCTTTGACTTTGCTTTTTTCTTGCCTTTTCCATGGCTACGTCTCGATGATGAAAGCGTAAACAAGGACGACAGTGTGAACACAGACGACTTCGCGCTCGAAAGCCCTCCTGATGCTCCGGATTTTCTGGGCTTTTTGCCTGTTGATCCAGAGTGCCTAAAGGTGATCCCAAGAAGATTTTCAAATCCACCTTCGACTTCCCGCTTCCAACGAGCAAACCCTGACTTCTCACTAGAGTGCTTCTTGTGGTGCCCAATGGTTCCTTCTTGCGAGCCAATTTCCACATCGTCAGGAAAGACTGTGGGAGCAATATTGAGGACGCCCAATGGACCAGCTTCATTCTCTTTCTTTTTGCGTCGTGCCACATGCGCCAATATATCACGGCGTCTTTGTGGCCGAATTACTAAAAAGAAGTAGAGAAGACCACTGATAATCAGGAAACCAAGGATGCCTGCTAGAACAAGCGCAGCAGTTGTTCCTTTGGATATAGCTGCTCCAGACTGAACGACTGCAGTTGAAGGTTGTTGAGCGCTGGCGATATCATCAGAATCAATAATTATCAATGACAGAGCAAAGTGACAACGGACCTTGCAAGTTCAGGTACAAATGCTTGAAATCCTTCCAAGTTAACTAACAAATCACGGTCATCCTCGTTCTTGATCTGGACCTTGTGGGTAACTGTGGGGTCGAGCCCAGTAACGTAGAAAAGTAATGTATCTGGATTCGGAAAAGTCGATTCGCCACTTAGAGTGGACGTATTGTTGTCAACACTAACTGAGTACTTTCCAGCTTTAGGTGATGTCGCTCCTCTCAAGAGGAAAGCACCTCCTTCTCGTAGTTGAGCGCATTAGACAAAAAACTATGATAGCAACAACATACCAGTGAAAGAAGACTGAACTACATCGTTTTTGGTCTGCGATTTATGAAACCTGAAATTACCGATTGTCTCGAGGCCCCAACTACCCTGTAAAAAAACGTTGTTACTCTCTAACGTCGTTAGATTCGAAGACGAGCTATAGAATCAAGACAGTCAGCCACGTACTCAATTATCTAGTAAAGGTGAAACCACTTCACCTTGATGATGTGTTAAAGTAGATCACGGCTTTATCAAAGAAAAATTCCGAATTATTACCACCAAGAGGTATGACAGGGGGTATGACAGTGGATAGGAGTAGAGTGTGGACAGTGTCGTTTAAATCCTGGAAGACTGCTAAAGCTTCATCGTTGGGGCTGGAATTTTTCAGGGCACCATCGAGTGTTATGTTGTAACCCGCATTCCCTTTAACGGCACCAAGTACTTGAATACCAGTACCTGCAGTCATATCGGCCACAACCAACAGCGGTAAAGAGTTGCGAACGAACCTCTCCATGCGATAGATATACCAGCCTGATCAAAGGATGTAACATGAAAACCGGTCCCATTATCAATTTCTTTAGGGGACATAGGGAAACTAGAGCCATTAAGAATGGAATTCCATCCGGCGGTCAAGTTGGGTGGAAAGATGTCGGCGAATGGTGAATAAGAGATAGTAGGAGAAGTGTCTTCGACAGTGAAGTTTAGAGCTGTCGCCATCGATTCATGAGACGTTCAGAAACCTCTAGAAGGATTGAGTGAGATAGTTGACTGACATACGTGCTTTTCCGTACCTATTTAAGTTTAGATATACCTTAACAGCAATCAAGTGTTAGTGTGTAGAAGAGATTTAATTACAGATTGAGCGAAGAAAAATAGTATAGCCCTCTGGGCAAGCTCATCGACCAAGTGGCGGCTACGGGGAAAGCGAAGCTGAGATGATTAATACGCATATGCAATATAACCCCATGATATTTGACAGATACATCATCTTCACATCTTCGCAGTAGTTGCCGCAGATCCAGTATGACTTACGTAATTAATAAGTCCTTTGTTTTGATTATTTTTTTTTTAAAAAAAGAACTCCATCTGTCAACTCTGCCAGTTAAATATGATGGTCACGACGCCCCGAGCTCATGTAGTAGCCATCAAGGAGCCTCGCCTTCCGCTAGTCTACTTACAGTATCCGATCATTTCGAGCACCATTTTCAATCCAGAGAACGACCATCAAATTTGCCACATAACCGGTCATATGGTCCTCTGAGAACACTGCCTTACCAGGAGGTATCATTTACACTGTCCTGAGTTCCGCGTCTTACCTTATAATGTATAGATGCTCGACATCACAGATATGAATGAGCTGCGCTCTGTGATTGGCTTATCTGCCTTCCTGCCCTCTTTACTTGCGTATGTGCGAAAATCGTCATCAGGCAATCTTCCACTGGATACAGGTATCTTTCAAGCAATCTTACAATGCATGGTGGCGGGTGACAAATACCTCATTCTCTTCACCCCTGAAGAGGATGTTCCATTGGTTGTGAGGCTCGCAGTTTGGGTGAGTATATCTATTCGGTGCTTTCATGTCAGCACGAGATCATCCCACGTCATGCCCCATGGATGATATGTGACTGACTCCGGCGCAACAGCTCTGTCATTTCCTTCTAGAGCATATGTTATCTTGAACATGGCAGCTGTCCGTGGCTTTCCCTATCGTCTCTTCCTGATGCCTGTTTTGTCATCACGTCGCGCCTGTATTTATGATACTGAGCTGACAAAATGCTTAGACTTTATCGTCAATCTTCGATTTGCCAACGCACAAGGCGAAAATAAGATCTCACGCTACATCAACACAACGGTATCAGAACTTGACGCCCCCTCAGAGTCCCAATTTATTCGTACGTTCCTTATTTCTGTCGTCACACAGAGGTGATGGTGGCGAGTCGTCTAAACCGAGTCGTCATTCATGGTCACGTTCCAGCAAACGGCGCCCAGCCTCAGTTCCAAATGATACCCAACACTTCACTCTTTCCGCAAGGACTAGCCCTCTTAATTCGACATCAAATGAAATACCCGATTCAGCGCCTGCACATCGGATTCTTGCGCCTCAGCCAAGATCTTTCATGCATGCGAATACTGATCCACTCCCCCTACTCCACAAAAAAGACCCTGAATTCCCACACGCTCTTGTTTTACAGGGGCTTGAGCGTGCGTCTGTAGCCGAGCAAACAGCTCTTTCCCAGGCTTTAATTTGCCGCCAAGTTGTATTTGAACCGACTCGAAATGTAACCAGCCTGTTTCACTCTTCTTCAAAGCACGGATCCTCTCGTAATCGCAATGGCGATCACCAATCGAAGGGCAACGATTCTACTTTTGAAAACACAGATTATCAAGGGACATGGAACCTACCTAATGGCTTTATACTCGTCTGTGTGTGCCCCTTGAACTCAAGAGAGCGACCCAAGATCCATAGGAGTATGGTAGGTTCAGCCCTATATTTGTGGATAGTTTCCTCAATGCTTCTAGTTGGACCTGTTCGCGATGAGCAGCACCATCTATGTTCAAAAACTCGTCCGTGATGCTTGGAAGACCCTCCCGTTCACTGCAAATACACTATCACACTCCCGAAAGCACTCTTATTCGAATCCTCCAACACCATCACCGTCTCAACCGTCACTATCTCAACCTTCGACTTCCACTGCGTTCTTATCGGCGCTTCCTAGTACTGCGCGTCGCCAGAGTCGTTCTCGCCTATCACAACAAGTACCAGTTGTTCCAAAACAGTTAATCCCGCGGAACTTCATAATGTACCTTCAGGAAGCTGCTCAGAGTGCTCACGTCTCTCCCCGATTGTCCCTCTATATGTCTGATCTCTTTTCCGCTGTTCGTCACCATCCCAAACTGGATGGAACGTTCCTTACCGCGAAGTCGATGAACGACGCGAAGGATCTTGCACGAGCTGGCAGGGTTCTTGGGATAGACCCGACTGGCGGAGAGTTATTGCATTCTTACTCGCCTAACGGATATAAGGAAGAAGACGACGAGGGCAGCACTCGAGAACGCCTTAGCTCTGAAATGCATGAATACATTGCCAGTGGCAGCGAGAGCATCACGCTAAATATTCCCCGCGAGTCGACATCCTCACAATATGCCAAGGATCACGAAGTTGACGTTGTCCCTGTCTCTCATCCGGAGGACTCGATTCGGAAGCTGTTCGTGTCAGAGGCGGCTATAGCGCGCGTCGTTCCTCGGGCCGTAACTCATCGACTACGTCTTCGAGATGGACCGTCTGATGAGGTTTTAGCTGGAGCAGTATTTGGAGCCGCCTTCGAACCGAAAGGGAAGGAAAGTACTGTCGGGTATGGTTGGGACACTCGGATTACAGTCAAGGATATTCTTGTGGAAATTCTGACTGAGGTCTAGGGACCGGGGATCGAGGTTGTTATAGAGATCACGATGACAATTATCTTGTATATGTTATGCTAATCTCCTTACCATGCTTCTGGTATGTAATACTTGAGCTTCAAACGTGCCCTCTTGAGTGGCTGTCCCCTCAATTACTTCTGACCACTGCTGTCGAACACTTTGGTATATATCAGGTGCAACATTGATTCCACGTGTACATATCGAAATTCCCCGATGAAGTGAGTAATGCCTCTGATAGATCCTTCTCGTCGAGATCGGTCTGTAGTGGCCACGATCGAGCTGCGTCCGTCTAGAAACTGAAGTTTCTCATCACAATGGCGTAAAGTAATGTCTTACCTACGCTAACAAGGCACTTGAAGCTTAGTCCAACACTGGATTGGGCAAGGGTGAGGTGGTAGTTGCCCAGGGTTAATTCGGGCAATTAGCCACTTACCGACCTACCTTATCTTTTCATCTATCTGTCTCTTATCTCATCCATCTCTTTATCTCTTTCACCTCTTTGGCCTCTGGCCACTCGCTTTGTACTCCCCATTGTCTCCATTTACTTATTAACCCGCGACCGCAGCCAGTGAGACTCGTCGTCTCACACTGCGCTCGCAGGTATGTCCTTCTTATTATCGTTACGTCGTCTCACACTGCGCTCGCAGATTCACCGATTAGACTCGAGATCTTTACGTAGATCGTATCGTTCGCATCTAATCTAATCTCTCACACATACAGTGCATGAGCACGTCCTCAAGAGACTCTACCGCATTACCGCCTCGCGCTTCCAATGGCCGTTTCTTGAGAGTAACACCTTCTCCTGCACCCGAACCTCGCATCATGGACTCTTCACCTGCCGTATCGGTTGACGATTTCAATGCGTTGAACACAACCGTATCCGAACTCAGTACCCTCGTTAGGGACATGGTCACCAGGATGAACACAAATGGAGGCTCAGCGGTCCCAGCGCAGGGTCCTCAAGCAACAACGGAGTTTGTACCTCCCATCATGGCAGTGGCAGCTAACGGTACGTCCATTGTTACCCCCACTTCTCTTCGCACACGCTTCCCCGACATCGAGGCGGCGGTCATCACGGCAATCATCACGCATGAGTTCAAGGCAGCCGATCTGCATAAACTCGACCCTACGAACCGGGACAAAGAAGTCGCATACACTTTTAACGGGGTGACAAACCAGTTCGAAGTCAGCAATCGCGCTGCCAAGGAGTATAAGAGCCCCTTCTCTGTCATTGTCCCTCTCCAGCGCTACTTCAATGTCCTTGGGTTCCACCTGCCCAAATCCAACGATGTACCGTTTGTCTTCTATGAATATACTGTGCACCTGATTGAGCTAATCGCAGAGTTCGAATGGTCAGCAGTCTTCCAGTACCATTCCGTATTTTTCAACCGTCGTCGATCGGAGATGGCCGCGGGTGACTATTCTGGCTGGGGGATACCTGCTACGGACCTACTCAGTAAGCACGTCTATGCCTACAGGAAGGCCATGCCTGGGAAACAGCCCAGGGCAGCAGGGAACATGCGCACATCAAATCCCACAGACGTTTGTCGCAAATACAACGAAGGCAAATGCACCGCGACTCCTTGCCCCTGGGGCCGCCCTCATAGCTGCGCCACGTGTGGTAAGACAGACCACGGAAAGCACCAGCATAAGGATTAGGCACAGGGCAGGGCGAGTAGCCCCATCCCCGTGTCCGCTCGCCCGGGCCTTCTCCAACGCAACAACATCACTAATCCTGGCTTTCTCCCTCTGGCTCCCCTTGTTCCCGGTCTTCCCAACCCTCCGATCCGCCCGAATACAGCTCCTCGCGCCAATACCCCGCTAGCGGACGCTTCACACCTTCCTCGCGTCACTTCCACCCTTAAGGAGGAAGCATGGTCGCACTACTTAAAAGATTACCCTGATCGAATGCTTGTATCTACAATTATTCAAATAATACGTCATGGTGCCAGCATTGGTTTCTCAGGCGACCGATCTAAGTCTCAGGACTGCACTAACCTCAGATCCGCGATCCTCGACCCCTCGATAGCAAACTCCATCACCGCTGACATAGCAGCCCACGTCGCCAATGGGCGCACTCGTGGCCCTTTCCCTATGCCTCCGTTCGTCAACTTCCGCGCATCTCCTCTGGGAGCAGTGTCACGTAAACGATCCAACAAAATACGCCGCATTCACCATCTCTCTTGGCCTGACGGAACATCAGTCAACGATGGCATCCCTACCGAGGAGGCAAGCATCGAGTACGACATAATTGATCGGGCGATCTCCGATCTCATAGCATCAGGGCCCGGGTCCCTGATGATCAAACTAGATCTGGAGTCTGCATTTCGTCACATTCCAGTGCGCGTCGAGGACTGGCCCCTGCTGGGCTTCACATGGATGAGTGAGTTCTACCATGACATTGTTCTGGGCTTTGGTTGCCGCTCTGCACCCTACATCTTTAATCTCTTTGCCGAGGCCCTGCACTGGATCATGCAGAACAATATCCCAGCACGCATACGACACTACCTTGATGATTTTCTGTCAATCTTCTCCGCCGTCACACCACTCCATTCCGTCCAGCAATCTCTCTCGTGGGCACTCGATCTCGGTTCACAACTCGGGCTGTCTTTCCAGCCATCTAAAATTGTCGGGCCGGCAACTACAATCGAATTCTTGGGGCTCGAACTCAACTCGATCGCGATGGAGGTACGCCTCCCGAGTGACAAGCTCACTTATCTCGTGCAGCTCCTCGATTCTTGGATCACACGTGCAACCTGCACGCATCATGAACTGGACGAGCTCACCGGCTTCTTGCAGTTTACATCACAAGTCATTCCCCTCGCGCGCGCCTTTCTTCGCAGGCTATACGACTTCACCGCGTCCTTCCCAACATCTCAGTTTGTACGCCGCCATATTCCAAAAGCAGCACGCCGTGACCTCGAATGGTGGTGCTCAGTCGCGACCAACTGGAATGGCATTCGCCTCATTGGTCAGTCCCGCCCCACGATCAACATCTACACAGATGCAAGTGGTAAGAAGGGCCTTGGCGGACATTTTGGGAAGGAGTGGTTTGCGGCACGATGTCCAAGGCGTCTTCGACCTGAACACATCCAGGTCAAGGAAATGTTCGCTGTCATATACGCGGTCCTATGCTGGGGACCGCATCTGACAGGATGTCACGTCGTGTTCCACATTGACAACGATGCCGTCTACAACGCAATTCGCGATCTCACGATCAAGTCGACCCCGACGATGAAACTCATGCACCACTTGATTGCCCTGGCCTGCCGTCTCGATTTCTCGTTCTCTTCCAGTTGGTTATCTTCTTCCGATAATTCGATTGCTGATGCTGCGTCTCGTTTTTCCTTTTCCCGCATGTTTTCCATTGCCCCCTGGTTGAATCTCAAGCCTTGCTCGAAACGCCTCCAGCTTGGTGGTACGAACAGCATCGGCACCTTCCCAAGACCGTCTCATTCTATTTATGGCATGGCCTCGCAGCAAGTACACGAAAAACTTACTCAACGGGGCAACGACAATTCATCCAGTTCGCGCAACTCCACAATCTTTACAACAGCGACGGCTCCATCATTCCGGCATCTCAGCCAGCAATCCTCTCATGGGTTGCGAGCCTCGGTGGACGAGTGCAGCCCAAGACAATCAAGTCCTATCTTACAGCGGTCAGGTCCCTCCACACAGACGCAGGTCTCCCTTTCGAAGCCATTGACTCCCCCCTGGTACAGCGTCTCATCCGCGGGATTAAACGCTACCACGGCGAAAAGGAACGCAGGCCAGTTCAACCAGTCACCCTCCCTGTCCTCACGGCGCTCCTTGCGCAGCTCCGGCCTGGCATCACCCCCGGACACACTGTCATCTACGCTGCCTGCTGCCTCGCTTACTCAGGCTTGCTACGCAGCGGAGAGTTTACCACGGGAAAAGGGGGAAAATTCAACCCTAGCCTCAACCTTAGCCACGACTGCGTTACCTTCCAGCCTGACTTTGCCAACCCTACTCACGCACGCATCACCCTCCCAGCCTCCAAGACTGACCCGTTTCGCAGAGGCGTCACCATCACCGTCGCAGCGGCCCCTGGCCGCCCCACATGCCCAGTCGCAGCCCTCAAAGCCATGTTCGACGAAATCCCACGTGAACACGACGCACCTCTCTTTGAACAGCCCAACGGGAGACCCCTGTCATACTCCTATTTCGTCAGAAGTATTCGCGATGCCCTCGCGCTTGCCGGCCTCAATCCCGATGCGTTCGCGGGACACAGCTTCCGCCGGGGCGCTGCCTCCGAGGCAGCCGCCGCGGGTTACTCCGATTACGAAATCCAGCTTCTCGGACGCTGGCGCAGCGACGCCTACAAGCTCTATGTAGAAAACGATGCGAATCGCATCCTCCAGCTCTCATTTCTCCTCCACTTGGCCCACACTCAAGTCGCCCCTTTCGAACCTCCGGCTCTTCGGGGCTTTACTACTTTGGCTTGAGTTTCGTCCCCTCTCTCAAGGGGTCAACTCGAGAACTTCTCGGATTCAGAAAAAATTGTCTTTTTCTCACGCAAACCCCACGCTACACTGAGAACCCGGAAAACCAGTCTAGTCTCACTTCAAGTAACTTCCGCCTGGCGAAACGTGCGACCGAATTAATGGATTGGGCAAGGGTGAGGTGGTAGTTGCCCAGGGTTAATTCGGGCAATTAGCCACTTACCGACCTACCTTATCTTTTCATCTATCTGTCTCTTATCTCATCCATCTCTTTATCTCTTTCACCTCTTTGGCCTCTGGCCACTCGCTTTGTACTCCCCATTGTCTCCATTTACTTATTAACCCGCGACCGCAGCCAGTGAGACTCGTCGTCTCACACTGCGCTCGCAGGTATGTCCTTCTTATTATCGTTACGTCGTCTCACACTGCGCTCGCAGATTCACCGATTAGACTCGAGATCTTTACGTAGATCGTATCGTTCGCATCCCCACCCACCATCCCTGCTTCACTTTATTCCACTCTACATCTTGTTTGTTACTACTACTCAAAACTTAAATAGTCCCTCGTAGTTAGCTTGAGTTTCGTCCCCTCTCTCAAGGGGTCAACTCGAGAACTTCTCGGATTCAGAAAAAATTGTCTTTTTCTCACGCAAACCCCACGCTACACTGAGAACCCGGAAAACCAGTCTAGTCTCACTTCAAGTAACTTCCGCCTGGCGAAACGTGCGACCGAATTAACCCCTAGCTCACACAAACACAGAGTATCAAAACTTATCACGTCCCGCGAACTACGGTTCGACGAAACGCCTTTCTACTACCTTTAGTTTTCTATCTCTGCAAGGAAGGAGACGCTAGTGATACATCTTCGTCAAAAAACGGTGAGCCATGCGGTCTCATCAGATCCGGCGAGGTGAAAGGCTGCATCGGCCCGGATGCCGAATGAATCGCCAGTTATTTCATTCCATATTACGAGGTCGACTCACTCAGACCAAGCTTCGTTTAGTCGTGCACGTGCGAATCATCTCGTTTTCATACATATTATCATGTCGCATTCTCCGGAGTCACCTAGCCCCGAGTATACGTCTCAGACCCAACCTGTCAAGAAACGAAGGACGCCCGGTGCATGCGATCATTGCAAGAAAAAGAAGAGTATGTTGACGTGTCTTGATACAGTCCGTCATCCCAGTATTGACAGTAATATCCGATTGTGCAATTCAGTTCGATGTAAGTTCAACTTCATTTTGCTTAAACCCTTAACTGACAGGCGTATGAAGGCGATAGCGCCGAAATGCCAGGCAATCGATGTAGTAACTGTATACAGTCCTCTCTCGATTGTTCGCATAAGGAAGTGTCGAAAGTGAGCCTTGCATCACATTACTTTTTCTTCGCATTAACCAAGATAGGGGGTAGACACTCGGATCTGCTAAAGGGTATATAAAAGAATTGCTGTGAAAAGAGTCAGGGTCTGACATCTTATCGTTTAAGATATGTCGAGAGCTTGGAGGTTAGACTTGAGAAAATGGAGAAGTTACTGAGCAAGGTATGTGATCATATATAGCAATGACGTAGGTTGACCATTTCACCTAGTTGATGCCCATGACCGATTTGGCTCAAGAGCTAGAAAAAATAGATGTCATTGAAACGCCCTCAGAAACTTCTTTGCTATCTAGGAATGATACTGATCTTCAGGAAGAAGAGCTTATCGGCAAGTTGAAGAGACTGCATGTGGATCCTCCTCAAGGTCGTTTTTTCGGCAAGTCCAGGTATGAATTGACGGTCAACCTATATATCCCTCAACTGAAAGTATCCAGTGGCTACCAGTTAGTTCAAACGGCGCTGGACATTCAAAGCGAATACGTCGGCAAAGCGTTGCAACCACGTATTATGGAAGGTCAGCGGTCGCAGTTCTGGTTTTGTCCTGAAGTGCGTTCTACACCGTTTGAAAGATGTTTGTCTTATCAATTCATTCAATGACTCGCTAGTGGCATCCAAAACGATTTCAGATACCGGCACCTCCAGCCTACCATTTCCCAGAAGGGGAGCTCCTCACGTCCCTTGTTGTCTTATTCTTCGAGAGAGTCAACCCCTTTTTGCCTCTTTTCCATCGGCCCTCCTTTGAGAGGTCTGTTGCCGAAGGATTGCACGTCCAGGACCCATCATTTGGAGCGACCCTTCTGCTTGTGTGTGCTATCGGTTCACGGTACTCCGATGATCCGCGTATTCTTTATGACGGAACGACATCAATTCATTCAGCTGGATGGAAGTGGTTTGAACAGGTCTCAGTAATCCGAAGGTCTTTCATCCCCCCTCCTTCATTGAGAGAGCTGCAAAATTTTGCGGTATGTATAATTTCCTATAGACTTTCAAGGTTCTGCCTGAACAACTCTTTCTATCAGCTTTCCGTCCTGTTTGCATCGTCCAGCGAAACCCCTCAGGGTTGTTGGACGGAGCTTGGGACGGCCTTGCGGATGGCTCAGGAAGTAGGCGCCCATCGGCGCCGGACATTGAAAGCGCCCACAGCTGAGGACGAACTTTGGAAGCGTGCTTTCTGGTCGGTTTTATCAGTTCTTGCCAATGATGGCGCCTTATCGTTGTGTTCCAGGGTACTTAACTGTCTTGATCGTCTCCTGAGCTCCTTTTCTGGTCGGCAGTGTGTTTTACAGGTGGATGAGTAAGTTGCTCTGGAATGATAGCTTCATTGATACAAACGTATCTTTTTTCTAGTCACGATGTAGATTTGCCAATCGAATGTGACGATGAATACTGGAAACACTCTAACCCTTCTTGGGCATTCAAGCAGCCACCCAACATACCGTCCTCTATCGCCTACTTTAATTGTTATATCAAGTTGATGGATATTCTAGCGTATGCCATGCGAGCACTTGTAAGGAATTTTTTCCCGTTTCTTCTAAAGCACTGAGGTAATTATTTCGTATCGTTAGTATTCAGTGAAGAAACATATCAGTGGTCAGGAGACGACATATACAGACCAAAGAATCATAATGGATTTGGACTCCAGGTTGAATGACTGGATGGATTCAGTTCCCGATCATTGTCAGTTTGTTTCTTATCCTCATTGTAGTATGTCTCCTTATGACTCGTCCAGTGCGATGGGATCCAACTTCGAAGAATGAATTACTTTTGCAACAATCGGCCACCCTCTATGCTACATATTATCATCTGCAGATCTTCGTCCATCGGCCTTTTATTCCTTCTTTCAGGAATAAATCGATTAACACATTTCCTTCTTTGGCTATCTGCACAAACGCTGCGAGATCATGTTGCCATGTATTAGATATACAGAGCAGAACGGCATTACCCTTACCTCATTTACTTGTATGTGATTCAATGCACCCATGACGGATCTATGTCTAACGCTTGAATCAGATAACCGTATTTACGTCTGCAGTTGTTCTGCTCCTCAATATTTGGAGTGGTAGAAGGTCGGGGGTAGCACCTCATCCTCAACGTGAAATTGACAACGTTCAACGGTGCCTAAATCTTTTGAAGGCATGCGAAACAAGGCAAGCAAAGTGATATTATATACTTTTTTCAACTTAATTGGCCCTTTAGATGGTGTTCTGCTGGAAGATATCGGTAAGTTGGCGCTCGCCTCTACAGGACAAACATTTCACTTTTTATTAGGGACATTCTTGTCGAGTTGGCAATCGCTGGAGATCTGACCCTATCTGACGATAGTTCCAAGGCAAAAACAAACGCTGGACATAAACGTCCCAGAGACTCCGATCCTGTTACGGATGCTAACTCATTTATTCAACCGTTGAAGGAAAGTCGTGAAGCTGTAGTCGGACCGCAACACCTCGCGACTGAGGTACCTTCAGATCCTTCTGTGCAACCTTTGAACTTTGAACTGCCTATGTACGGGAATGAGTTAGGTCGGCTCCCTGTTTATGGGCAGTTCAACTTTTCTGAGTCGTACAAGCGATCGAGACGTGAGCCGGTAATAGCTCCTGGTACCCTAGATCCCCAACCGTTCACTGCTTTGCAAAAAGGATCGAATGTGACACTTTCTTCCGACAATTCTGTTCCTGTCCTTAATAGTGTAAACTCACAAATGACTGCTTATGCAGAGCCTAGATGGGGTCCGTATAGTCCTCCATATGTCCAGATATCCCCTACTGCACCCCTACACCAAGACCAATCTATATCATCGCCGTTGGATGGGATACCCTCTATGGATAGTGATACCTTGACAATGTGGTCAACTGCTCCGACAGGATTTGAGTATGTGCTTTGCTCTCACAAGACTACCTTATCTCACTCGCAGAATCTGAAGAATCAGTGAATGGGGACCATATATAACGAGTGTAGATCATTTAACGCACTCTTCGTTCGGCTGGGTGGAGTGATAAAGACGTTAGAAGATCAATAATATTCCTTATAATATTAATGTTGGACACATATTGAACACACCGCCAGTACTGTCCAGATATTGTTTCGGCCGGTGTAACTCGTTATCTCCCTTATTATTTTTTTTTTTTGGCTTGAAGAAAACGCCGTGAACTTATGATGGTATGCATTTGTGTTGCAGAATTCTTTGTTCAATAACAGAGCCTGTCACAAGCACTGAAGTCAGCAGGCAACAGTTAGATATGATCAAGGAAGCTTTGATCATTAAGTTTATGATTTAGGTAGGAGACAGCAGTACTATGCGAAGTATATGGCGCAGTATTTTGTTTTTTTTCCATGGAGATTTGAAAGCTAAAGAATTTGAAGGAGGATTAACCAGTACGTAACTTGGGGTTTCAAGAATCAGACTGCAATTCGGCAAATTCCGAAAACAAGCTCTCGACAAATGACGAGAATAACAGATTTTGGGAGAAAGCGCACATATCTCGAAGCCACGTCCCAAGCCCAGGCCGGTCTAGAAAAAACTGCAAAAGAAACTGCAGAGCCGCAAAATGTAGATGGGGATGATCTCGCTCTCCCACCCAAGAAGAAACGCAAAAGGACGAAACCATCGATGAGGGATGGTAATACTGGTGTGAAGGCAGCAGAAGCAGCTGTAGAGCGGGAAAAGAAAAGATTGGAGGCAGAAGCTAGAGCAGCCGAAGGAATACCGTCTAAGTCGGCAAAGAAGAGGATAAGAGAAAAAGCTAAGAAAGAAAAGAAGGGTGCGTATATACTTTTTGTGAAGGTATTGGCTTATGTCTACAAAGGCACTAGTGTTTCCTGCTTCCGAATGGAGACGCCTTAAACGTATCGACGAGAGACTGGATAAGACGATCTGCTATGCCTGCCGCCAAAAAGGTCATGCTGCGAAAGATTGTCCGAACACTGAAAAGCCTACTGAGGACAGCCAAAACGCCCAGATTGTAGGCATTTGCTACAGGTCTGCTTCAACGTTCTGTGTAGATGAGACGCCTAACCTCAAGGAATCCTAGATGTGGCTCGTCAAAACATACCCTCTCACGATGCAAGAAAAGCGTCGATCAAGCTAACCCCCTTCCTTTTGCGTCATGTTTTGTTTGCAACGGTAAAGGTCATCTTGCGTCATCCTGTCCCCAGAACAAAGAAAAAGGAATTTATCCGAACGGAGGATGCTGCAAATTATGTGGGGATACAACGCATCTCGCGAGGGATTGTGGTTTGCGAAAGGAGGGTGAGTTCCTTTTTCCTACTTTTCAAACTAATGTATTCCATCCTCACATACTCTTCACGACCCTCAAAAAAGTCAAAATCGAGACGAAGGACATTCTCGGTACTGGCGATGCTACCGGTGCAGATGAAGACGATTTCCATTCTTCCAGACGCCAGAAGGGTGAAATAGATCGGTCTGAGAAACATGAGGAAAAGAAAAAACGCGCGCAGGGACACCATTTTGAATCACAATCAAACACAACGAAAACTACGACGCATGCTAGTCTGCCATCTAAACGCGTGGTAAACTTCTGAAGAAGTATCCGAACATGGTCATGCTTTGTATGTTGGCTTGACTCTGTCAGGATCATATTTTCTTTTTCCATACTTTGCATCTAGATTATATTGTACACTATCTTTGTGTACTGTCGTCTTCAGCCCTGATATCAGTTCTCGTATCTCGGTTAGTGATTTCGATGCCCACAATAGTCTGTACGGGTCCTTTAAACCAATACCTTCCACCATAAAGTGGCAAGTAGTAGTAAATCGTCGCAAAGGATAGTGTCCCACCTGTGAAACCTTAGTGAGAAAGTGATGCTGGAACTAGTGACGCGTCTAACCGAGAACTACCACTGTGTAATTCATACTGGCGGTATTGGGGGTCGACTGAGATGGAAAGAAGAAGACCACGACGATGAACGTCATCCAAGTCACTGCAGTCGCGGCAACATATTTACTCTACAAAAGGAAATGGAGGGTCAATGGTCGTCGCTTTCAAGTTTCAAAGTACCACTGACCCATTTACCCAATGAAAAAGGTCCGCGCTTGAGTTCTCTCTGCCCAACAAACCTAGCCGTAATGGGAACTGAATACGCAAGATATTGCCCAGCCACGACAAGGGAGAAGACAGCGTTTATCGCAGTAGGTCCAGCGAATGCCAAGAGGCCTAATATTGAGGAGATGATAGCTACAAACCAGACAGCAAAAATCGGAGCATGAGTGCGGCTGTTGACGTTGTATAGGAATCTGGATAATGGCAGAGCGCCATCCCTTGAGAACGCGAATATTTGGCGGGAAGCAGTGGTCAACTAGGCAAGGAGGTGAGAGCAACTGAAGATAGAACTAATTCAGTCCCACCATGCTTACTCCCATCTCGAACCTGTAAACTGTTATATAGTCATCTCAAGAGTCACAGTTCACGTACTGAACAATAATAATCCACACCCAAACAGCTATCGTGCTACGAGTGCCAAAAGAGTTTAAGAGGATCTGTGCAATAATCAGAAAACACCCTAATGCTCATTGAGTAGATAGCAGACCGTTGCCATTGGCTGTCCTATTGGGCTGTTAACGATGCTGTCAAGGTCATTACCCATGAAGAAGGCCAAGGACACGTTGATCGCTGCGTTAATTACTTGATATGAGTGAAATGGAAGGTGATAAGACAGTACCCCAGCCTAAGATACCGCTTGAGGTACATGCGAGGATAATCGCATATGGGATGGCAACTTCAGCGTTTAATGCTTCTTCGCTTATGTGAACTGTGGAATCAAAAGCACCTGAACGAGGAGACATTCACGCATCACCTATCAACCCAACCAAAGGCGTTGATCCTTACCAATGGCCCACAAAGGCGCCATGAAACTCAGTATAAATGCATATCCATTGGGCCAGCCAGTCACTGTGTTGTTCCGTCAGGAATGGGAGATATTTATTGTAGAACCTTCCAGTTTACGGTTTTCAAAGTCGCCAAAAACATACGCAGCGTTGTTTTTGAATTTCTCGGGAGTTGCAGCTGGCACTCCGATGATAAGGACAAGGCATAGCCTGACATTGAAAGCGTCACAAAAAGAATGGACATATGGAAAATAAACATGCGTTATATTGATTATAATGAACGGTATTTGCAGACGAGCAACAACTTTAGGATTGACAGTGCAAATTGCTGCATGTGATACTAGCAACGCAACAAAGAGGCAACTTTGAGATAAGTCAGCGACATAACAGTTGAACGGAGCTGAAAATAGGGATTCCATACAAAGTTTGGGCTGTTGTAGGACTGAAGGCGTGATCGGACCCAATGCTAGCTGTCGCCATGATCTGGACCGCTAGACCCCAATCAACCGAGGCTACGCTTGCAATATTACCAACCGTGTTAGAATCTGGTGGTAATCATGGATGGACGAACGCCAAAGATCATTGGTTACGTACAACCAACGATCCAGGCTAAGAAACAACGCCATTTGGGTGAGGAGAACATGAAAGTCCAATAATAGAGGCCACCGGAAGTCGGAGCAACCGACCCAAGCTCCGCTATAGCCAATCCGATAATTGCGAGGAAGAAGGCACAGAGCGCCCACTATCAGAATGTTACAAGTGTAAGTCGTAAAGAGTATCGACTCAAGCTTACACCCCATACCATAGCTGCGGGACCGTTTGGTAGGGAGAAGAGGAGGACAGAACTTCCATAAGACACCTTGTCAAATCAAGGCCACGTTTATACACAGAACGGACCTACGCCATAGAGGGAACTAATCCGATGATGCCAAAGCCAACACCAAAAACTTCAATAGGGCTGAAGACCCTCCGAAACTCTTTATCATCGTCAATGTAGCCAAAAATTCTCACAAAAACATTCTACTTACCCTGCTTATACCCCAGACGTGCAAGCAGCAATTCATCATGGTCCACTTTTACGGTTTCACTCGCATGACGGCTCCTCTCCGTGTCCTCTTGCAGCATTCTGTTGACGTTAGAAACTGTGCGCTTTTACGCTGGAGAGATTGAATAATCAGGCAGAAAGATTTCCTGGCCATTCTAGAGGCTATATTGTGTCGAATACCATAATGCGATAACTAGAAGGGGCTTGGGAAGCCAAGTAATGGCACACAGTGACAGTCGTAGCTTCTCAAAATCATAACATCTGCTGACTTCTTGCTAGCCATTGTGGATAATGCGTACGTCTGGTGAAGCTTGGCTTCACAGGGTCCAATTGAAAATTTGAAGATTTATGGCAATCATCATGGGAATGACGTAAGGTTAACAAGCAAACTGGGAAAAGCTCTTACAATCGCTACCTTCAATAAAAACGTTCTCCTTTCTCACAAATTTCTCTATCTTGAAACTTCGATTGCGACGTCTGGAATGATACTATTTGAGGATGGCTGCAGTACTTATCGGAGGGTTCGATGCGTCAAATTGACATCTTCGCAGCTTCTTTGATTGAGTCGCAGCTCGAGAAAATGGATCGTCTAAACGGACAATCACAAGAACCACGTCCAAAATAACGTCAGGTTGATAGTCGAAGTTTCCGTGCGAAGTCGGACAACGATTGTGCCTTTCATTCCAGATAGTCGCTATGTAATGTTCACCTTCTCATTCAAAGCGAGAAGGTTGTCATACTTGAAGCATTTGGCATACAAAGGGATTATTTGAATAAGAATTGTCACACTTTCAGGTCACCAACGATGTCACACGTGACGAGAGATCATTAATTTTAACGTTTTAAAGTGGCGCATCTCACTATGACATAGTTGAGAACAGGTAAGGGTGAGCCTTGATATAGATATGTCGTCCATGGGAAGCTGCCTGTACTAGTCGTACTATCTGCCTGCCGGAAATTTTTATGAAGCCAAAGGAACTCTTGTTAGGGTTAGGTCAATACTATCATAGTATACGGACAACAGTTTCAGGAAAGGATCGGGGCTGACAGCCATGAAGCTTGCGTACTTTAATTTATACAGGAGCACATGCTCGCAAGTCTTCTTTATGTTCAGTAAAGCCGAAATCGAGCTTCTGGAACTGAAGCATCGGTACCGAGCCGATAATTTCAGGATCGTCAATTGATCCATCGATTTTGGACCCAACGATGGATGGTGAAAATCTCACTAATCAAAGACAAAACCGATCCAATATGCCTGACTCATTAACTACCCGTGACATCAGAGGTCCGTCTTCAAACTGAAGCTAATTTAGGAAGGTTCTACCAACAGGATATTGAGTGGAGACGATGGCGCAAGGAGTTTGGTCTGTTCATACCCCTGCCCGCTCGTTGAAAGTCGTAAGCTCAATGTTGTTATTCACCATTTGGTTTTCGTCTAATTGCGAGGGGTTACTCTTCGAAAAGTGGACAGATGGAAGGTAGGTATCGACATCGGTTGTACCGCGATAACGTGATGAGCGAACGGAGATGAGCAGCCTGTTAGCGAATATACTTGAAAGAACAAAGGAGGGCGCGGTGCCAAGTTCATTCAAGGTTATCTGGTTAATGAAAGTATAAGACGATAGAAGGACGGATTAGTTCGACTGACTCTATTGATATACCAGAAGATTAGGTTGGCAAGGTATATCCAGAATATCCTGAATAGACCAGTTTCGTTGAGTGTTGAGTAAATACAAACCCTGTCACGTTCGAGGACTAACGCGAAAAAGTAAATGACAGATTCCCTCGTTAGCTGTTGCATCAGAGCGCCACCGCGCTGTGACTTTCGGTGTTGCCATGCCTTGTATACAGCTAATGACAATAAAATGCTTTCGATGATGAGGACCGCCACCCAGTAGTAAACAATCCAGTGACTTCCATCCAAGGGGTCAGCGTCAGCGCAGATAAAGACGCCAGGTAAAGGATTGTTAGTACCTGTGAATGGAATGTAAATAACATGCGCGGTAGAGTAGTACCTCTGACAGGCAAGGGAACGCACTAATCGTCTTTTGCTGCGTTAAACCGAAAATTAGACCCATAGTCGAGGCTTCTCCAAGCGTCATGCATATCTGATCATGCTCGTCAGCCTTTTGACCTCCCTGGAAGATAACACGTTTTACGAATAGGAAAAGTATCTTTCGAGTGTTTCCGTACATGGCATATAGCCTAAGTTGGAGGATGACTAAAAGAAAGAGTAAGAGTAAATACCATAGTATTAGGATGATACCAACTATGTGTCGTGATGACCTGCAAGCTTGCTCCCGTGTTTTGCCAGTGGAAAAATGAGGAGCCTGACAAGATGAAGAAGTGACAATACAATTAAATGACCTTACACTAATGCTCTCCGCCGATCACTTACACCTAAGGAACAACAATGCGAAACTTGCGCAAGGGAACGTGAATCGCTTTTTAGAAAATTGGCCTACATCTATTCGACCGCCATAAGTACATCAGTGGTCTGTCGAATGTAGTGACATACTCACTTCATACGAAGGACGCTCAATCATGAAGACTGAATAAAGGTTTGTGACATATCATTCCTAGCCATCCAGCTAGAGCACATACGAACAGCATTTGATCTGGACCAACGGAATAAAGGATGGTACATCAGACGTAAGAACATTTGAACGCACATGTTATATCCTAATGCGTAATATCGTGACTGCATTAGATGAGCCACAAACACCGAAATCTCATAATGGAAGAATCAGTTCCCACCCAAAGAAACAAACACTTCGCTAATGACCAGTTTTGTTTCTAGAAGCACAAATCAGTGGTAAAGCGTCTGCAAAACTCAGACTCAACTCACCCAGAAGAACTCCACCTACGATATAAGTTCATTAGTTCTTATACATTATATTGATATATTGACTGGCCTCAGCGTCGAGTTGAAGGACTGAATGCAAGCTTTAAGATAAAGACAAGCCGTGAGAGCTTGGCGCTCACGGTATTCATAGGTAACCAGGACGGCACACGCAACTACTGGAAAATGACGAGTCTGTTCTACAAGCAAGCTTGGTGGTGTAGTACTCACTGTAGGCGTTTCGTTCCCAACCAGCCTGAATTTTTCCGGAGACGTCGAACTCCATGATAGTAGAGTCCAAGACAGAAGCCAATATAAATGACTTTGTGCTTCCTGTGTCTGTGACCGTTAAGAGATGTTATCAGTGAACAGATGTACAGATCCAGAACCATCCACAGAGCTCATTCAGCCCTGGCGTGAGCCATTGGCAGGTTGATCGAATCCCTGTTCCGATCCCATCATCTACTTTTAGGGAATCCGAGAGTCTGTTTTTGAAAATAAGGGGGTATGGCTTCGGCTTCATCGAGACCAATTAAGCCAATCAGTAGTCACGTAGTTGGCATGTTCTGCAATCTTCTACAAGCATCAGACCCGAGCTGAACCGAAATGACTTTAATTATGCCAAGACAGGAGCTGTTGGACACTTTCCAAAAGAAAGCTATCAGATTCAAAGACCAGTAACTGCTTTCTAAGAGACCGGGCTTATGAGCAAAGCTAGATTTATGAATTGAAGGGGATGAATATCGGTCCAGAATTCGCTTGACATAGGGCAAACCCAAAGTCAAACCTGTCCACGTTGTCCTGAAATTTACATAGATACTATTCCTTGGGACCGTGTTGACTTTACCCTCGATCAAGTTGGCAAGTATCGCACTTCACGTCAACATTACGATATCCCATCGAGACCCCGCTACTTCGAATCATCACTCGAATAAATGTCAAGGAACTTGCTTGCGTAGCACACAAGTCTTTCCAGGACCTCTTCGATAATAACAACCTATCAACAGATTTTCACATTCAGATACTCATTCAGTAAAACTCGACCAGGCGCGTCAATGCCGCTACTTCATCATTACCATCTAGGTCCAAGGCATTCGCGAGGGTCTGATTCACTTTCTTAGCTTCGCTTCCAGAAAGTAAAGCGAGGCCAGAACTCACCTGGTTGATGACCAGATACTTTTCTGTCCACTCGGCCCCAAGAACAGTATCTCTAAGAACCTTGCTGTTTTGCAAGTTTTCCCGTGCCTCATCCCAGGTTAAAGCCATCCTTTGAGTTATGTTGAGGGCCTGTCTCTCGTTCTCAGTCAGCTGGGCTGCGGAATTTGGGCCTGAACAGTCTTTGATCTTGAGTTCGGCCTTGTCACGGATGCCTACTAAGCCAGCACCCAATATACCAGCAAGAGCAATATATGGGTTCGCAGTCCCATCTACGAAGCGCATCTCGAAGTTCCTGCTGGAGGGAGATGTGGCGTTGGAGAGGCGCACAGGAGCCTCACGGTTTTCAGTTCCCCAGTTCACATATGTACCACCGGACCAGAGACCATCTTCCATTCTTTTATATGAGGCTTGGGTAGGCAGCGTAAGCGCAGTCAAAGCGGGTAAATTGTCGAGGACAGATGCAAGGAAAGAAGACTCAACAGGTGATAGCTTATCAGGTACTTTCTCGTTGCCCTTAGAATGGATTGAAATGTGTGTATGCGCAGAGCTGCCGACAGAGTCCATATATATCCTCGGAGCAAAAGTGGCGCGTAATCCGTTCTTGGCAGCTATATTATAGATGATCTCTCGGGTGTGGATTAGTGCATCAGCAGCTTCCAGCGGAGGAAGAGGGCCAGTGACCACTTCATACTGTTAGAGGAGAATCAGTTGTCGTCGCTGTTAACATATCTAGAGCAAGTATTAATACCTGCCCGGGAGCAGCTTCCGCATGGTACATCTGCAATTCGATTCCCGAAGACTGGATCCCATCAGCAATCTCCTTGAGCGTCTTCGCAGCGACCGAGCCAGAAGGCAAACCGTTCGTCGCGCTCCAGCTATGGTTGCTCGCAGCTACGACAGGTTTTGTCGACTTGAGCAGGATAAATTCAGATTCAAATCCAACAAGGTATTCAATTCCGGTCTTGAACGACTCCCTACGAAACCATCAGCGCTATCCAATCTGATTGATAATCCAAGTGCTGACTCAACGACACGTTGCAGAGTGGCGCGGGGACATAGGGGTACATCCAATGTCATTTTGTTAGCAATTCCAAGGCATGGCGTCTTCTCATTGAACCAACCGAAAACGACAACTTCTCCAGGAGCGTACGGGCACAGTCTAATCGTGGCGAGATCTGGTACATAAAGATACTCTCCTGAAGTTTTGAAGCCAGGAGCAACCGTCAAGTTAACAAGGCCAAATGAAGCTTTGGAAAGTCCGACGCCAGGTCTCGGCGACTCGAGCAATCTCAAAAAGTAGGAAAGAGGGACCACACGACATTTGATATTATTCATGAGGTTGACCCATTGAAGACGAACATAGGCTATATGTACCTGTTATAATCATATTGTCAAACTTGTCATGGAGTAACTCACAAATGTTCAAGGATGGATTTTTGAGGCTCTCGAATGGAATTGTCGTAGCACGCGTGAGTGAGGAGTATTCGACACCATGATCATAGACCGAGAACATTTTGTGTCTCAAGAGTGCGGAGAGGGCGCTGAAAATAGAAATTGCGACGTGCAAAGAACCTGTTAGAAACCGTATCTCTCGTAGCGTCGCCCAACCATTTATAAGTACTTCTGAAGTCGTCCACATCAGCTTTGGTGCTTTGGTAACAATCCCTGTCGACTCGGTAATTATCCTGATCTAGACATGCCATCTTGCTTCACAGGCCTCAGGTATAAGTTTGATTCGACAGGTGCTAAATTAGCCTTCATTTCATACGGGGAAGCCAGTGAATCTGGGTCCAGCATGACGTTGACATCGTCCCTTGAATGACAGAAAAAGCTTAAGCTTAAGCCTTGATCAATTAAATCGAAAGAACGCAGTGGTTAAACCCAGTGAGAACGTGCTCTGCGGGAATCTGAAGTTCGACGTAAAGGGTTCCAAGGGAAAGGAGCATTTTCAGAGGCCTCTGCACAACAAACATTCACAGGGGCGAGTAGTGGTCTCCTGTAACGTAAGGCTACCCAATAGAGTAATGTTCCGTCACACGGGGGTTTTTCCCGCTACTTTAGTAGTGGGTTTTTTGTCAGTTGGGTTTTGCTTGTTTGACATTTGATCACGTGCCTACCCTGTTTCACCCTTCCATTCCCCTGTTTCGTTTCTCAGCAGAGGCTTATTTTACATTTCTTTATGTCCTTACCCTGTCTTGCCTCTTTCCTGCTCTTCAGCTTCCGTTATCCTTTTTTTCTGTGTTTTAAGTGACACTATTTGACCTTCTATTTCCTTTCTCTGCTCCTTTTCCTTCGAAACACTTCATCTTGAAGGTTTGCCCATCATGTGAATGCATTTTACATCTTACTCCTCCCCACACCTTTTCTTTCTTAGGAAACACCTTGGCTTTGATGTTTGTCCTTGTTTCCTCTCCTGTCCCCCTCCATGGCTAGCTTGCTAGAATTGTCTGTTGTCATTGTTATCTTTGATTTTTCTCTTCATATCAGTTGTGTACCCAGCCTCCTGCTGTCTCAAATTGGTATCCCTGTTCCATCTTTGGATTGTCAGCTTGTTATACTCTTTCATGCTCTTGTTTCTTTGTCGTGTTTAGTCCACTTCTCCATGACTTCCTCTTCTGCACTTGTTTTCACCCTTGGCCTTGACTGGTTTGCACAACTGCATAAACATTTAATTTCAATTGGCCTTTCACTGCTTTCATTTGCTAATGTTATTTTCCTTCATCCTCTTGTTGTCAACACATCACTGCCTGCACTGTGTGCAAATCAGTTGGATTGTAATGGTGAGATCTATCTTTTCACATTCTTCAGCACTTATCATTTTCTCAGACTCTGTCTCCAATGTACCATATTCTATTGTGCTTCTCACCACGCCAACTGATGACAAGTATGGATGACCTGTCAGATTGGGACTCACTACAAGTGTTAGACAGAGTATTCAATTGGAATGATATGTCTATATATATATATATATATATATATATATTTGCAAATTGTTACAATGGACAACTTCCTACAATACCGACGTAGCGGGCTCTGCGGCCAGAGGGTGCCCATTCTGTTATTTATCAGCACCGCTGGCATCAGATTTTATGATCACGTGGAGGCCTTAGAGGCAGTTTTCTCTACATATGAAAAAGGGCTTTCAAAGCCTTTGGAGGTTAGTGGTTAGCCACCCAAATCCTGTTTAAGCTGAGATCAGGAAACAATTTCCATGTTCAATTCTTTGTTCCAAAAGAATTGACTAAAATTTCTATGGGCTAAATATAAAGCATTGCAACTTCCATCATCCACTGATGCTTGACTCTCCTCATCCAACTCCCGCTGTGACCTGCCAAGTTGTGCACCGCACTCACACGCTCTTTGAGCCGTCCAATCTCCATACCCCTCCCTCATCCTCACTCTCAAGCCGCATAATATATGCACTCTCAGCTGGACCACATCCTCTCTTTTGGCCACCATTGCCCTATACCTCCTAAGCCCTGTCCAACGCACTCTCCACTTCAGCCTGCACTCTGTCAATGCGCTCCATCTCCCTCCTCATGACCTTCATCTTCCCTTCCAAATACACATTTGCACTTTCATGCACACTTATTAGTGGTGGCCTCCAGTAATTTGGAGGTGGTAAATAATCTGGAGGAGGGGTCATGAGCTAGAGGAGGAAGAGTCACAATCTTGGAGGTGGTAGACTCTTTCTATTTTGAGCACCTCTAGTTGAAGGTAGCCTTGGAGGCTTATTATAGTTAACAGAAATAATAGGCTTTTGAGGGCCTTGTGTGACTCCAGAATGTGGTGCCCAAGGTGGTTTCCAGAGTCTTACAATAGAACTGGTGCAAGTCCTCATATTGTGAAAAACTGTCTCTACACCATTGACTATGCCTATTTATATGAAGGTGTAAGTACATGTCATGAGTCTGCTACATATGCTGTCCAGAAAAACTATAGGAGGGGCTATCTCTTAAGTAGATTGATTGTATTTAAGAATTATGTAGAAAAAAAAAAAAAGAATCAAGAGAATACTATGATGGCAAAGCTCTTCTTAGATGGTTCTCATGCCACCCATTATTCTTCCTCTCCTTTGGCATCCATGTCACCTGGTTGGCCATGGTACTATTGCCCTCCAGGGTCAGGTTAACTCTTAGCTGAGAAACTGTCAAAGTCTATTGCAACAAGCTGATGGGGTCTTTAGAATCAGTCACAAGTCACAGATAATAGTAATAGTTAATATATACCATTCAACCAGTATTTAAGAGGAAAATATTGGATATAAGTTTTTACCACTCTGAAACTTGCAACAATTGAAATACTCTTGAAACACTCAAAACAGGTCTGAATCAACTCAAGAATCAAGTCAGATATTGATGAGCCTTTTGTGCATGAGTTAGAGGCTATTTTGAACAGGTTTGGTGATGAAATGGAAATACAGCTATTAGTCAGTTAGAACATACCTAAGTGTGATGCAATGAGATTAGCTTAGATCAAGTATGGAGAGAACTTGGTGTATCTGTGGTATTTCCAGATGTCTGTCTAATACATCAGGAGAATGCTTAAATACTGTAGCAAGTGGCTGTGTCCATGGATGCAAACTATGTATTAGCTGACCTACTAAACAAACCAATATTGATTGCACAATACTGACAAGATATGTCAGAGTTACTTTGTCATATTACTTTTGTCATTTGGTCACTAGACACATCTTGATGAATTTTCTGTCCTCATACCTACTGCCACTTTAATTTTGAGTAGCTTATAGCCATAAAAACAATAAATAGAAGTGAAATTATTTATCCAGTGCTTTTTATAATTGGATTAACTGTATACAGATAATTTAGAGATGATTATGTGCATGGCTATAATGATGGCTACCATTTCATGCTGACTTCTCTTCCAAGGACTAGGAAGCTGAACCTCAAATTTTTCTGCAGTATTATCTTTGAGTCAAAGAGGGTGCCTCTGGTCCTCTTCACAAAGGTCATTTCCTTCCTTGTCAGAATTCTTTTACATGCTGGGGCATCCAGATGCTATTTTGGGCTTAGTTTGTTTAGTAGGGAGCACACATACACCCTGCACTTTTTCTCAGTCTGTGCTGTGAATTTATAGTTGTGTCTGTCTTTGATGCCAGGTCAAGGACCTGACCTACCAATATGATACTGTAGTGTTCTCTCATGCATGTTGGTTCCCTTGCATTGTACCTGAGGTTCTTTGCTTCCTTGAGTCCTGGATAGAACTATATAGGCATCTGGAGTTTCAGGGATCTATCTAGTTCCAGGAGATAGAAGTTCACATTGTATTTCTTTGCTGCTTTAACCATTTTTAGAGGGATGATGGTAGGCCATCCATTCTGGACTTCACATCTATATCCAGGTATTGTAGGAAGATATTTACACAGGTCCACTCATTGTTTACCTTGCACTTTTTTGTGATCTTTATGCTTATAAGCTTGTTTGCTACTGAGGCCCACATTGGTCTTTCCATTCCAAAGGCCAGGTATTGTTTTGCCTTCATGACCTCTATAGCCTCATTTCTTAGTTTTTGTTTTTTTCCCCTTTTTTCATGGAGTAGGTGTAGGGTTTTGATTCTTATAGTAGGCCTTGAATCTTCCCACAGGAAACCCTTGACCATTTTTGTTAGTGCCAGTCCTACTTGTTGTGGCATTCTTTGTATGCTCATTCTGTATTGTGTACAACCTCCTACCACCATTTCCACAATCAAGCGTTTTCTCTTCATTGTTCTTAGAAATATTTTAGGTCCTTTGCTACTGCTTCTACAGTTGGTATCCATACACTTGCTTCTCTGATATTGTTTCTGATAAAAGCATCCGAGTCTAGTGGGCTTGCCTTCTCCAGCAATGTGATCTGCTTCAGGGATTGGTTGGCTATCTAGGGTAGACTTATATGTCGCTATTAAATTTTCTTTATACTTTTTCTCCCCTACTGGAACTATAGCTGTCTTTGGTATATTAAAGGATGCACTAGATGCTGCACACCATTCTTTAAGTATGTCTTTTAGGTCTTCAAACTTGCCATTTTTTCCTAAATACACCATAGTGTCATCTGTGAATAAGGTCACTATAAGCCACTCCAGGTGTCTATCAACCTTAAAACCTTCTGTTGCTGTTACTCAGCTCATACTAATTGACGGAGGTGTATGCCACACCCATACCACTCATCTCACATGACTACGTAGACAATTTTCATTCGTTGGAGGTTTGTGGATTCATTCTGAATCCACGAACCTCCAGGTATGTTTATTACAGTACTTACAACAATATTCATTCTGAATCCACAAACCTCCAGCTCTCGTCATAAGTCAGACTCCTCTATCTTCCGGTCCGGTTTGTCACACCTGCGTAGAACTTGCTGCAACAGGTTATGGGCCCCGGCCCCCACAAACTTACACCGAAGAAAGAACCCAAATACGCTCCGTTACTAAACGTTGTAGCGTTACCCAATCCCTTCCCCATAAATCACTCGCTTTCTCTCACGCTTGACAATCTCGGCACCTTATATCATAGATGATATCAATCGAACCCAGACAAAATTGTTGGGAACCATCAAGTACTCGGAATGGGAAAAGATCATGTTTGCGCGTCTTATGTCAGTAGGCGCGTCTCGAATCGTCACTGGGAAAGAGACCGAGCCGGCCCTTGACCCTGCGAATCAGAACTCTGTCAATGCTTGGAATCAGTACATGTACCGTAAGGAACGTGCTGCTGGGGAAATCTATGGAGGTTTAGATGAGGGTAACAAGGTACATGTTGATGACATCCGAAGCGAGCCTGCAGAGATGTGGGAAAAGCTGCGTGAAGTACATTCAAAGTCTGCACCCAATGCTCGTTTTAATTCACTAAGTGACCTTTTTAACACTCGCCTGCATGAGAACAAGACCCTCACACAAGCATGCACTCGCATCAGAGGAACCATGCAACGCATACGCTCACTTCGCCCTTCTGCCACTGTTGGACCTGATAGCACTGTCAAGCCAGGATATACCCTGGAAATGCTTGACGATGAATTATGCGCTATGGCCATGCTCCGCTGTCTTCCCCGTGAAGAATACAGTTCATTCATCTCATCTGTACTCATGCTCAGTAACCTTACTGCGGATACAGTCGAGGAAGCCTTTCGCACCGAGGAGATACAGTGATCAGCTGCCGAAGAAGAAGCCGCCGCCACCGCTGCATGTACTATCACATGCTATATCTGCGATGGTCCTCACTGAGTGACTGAATGCCACAAACTTGCAGCCGCGCGCGCTCTCCCTGACTCCAAAAAGGAAGAGTCCAAGTCAAAGAAGCGAGGTGGACGACGTGGTGGGAATTCTGGAGCAAAAGCAGACGCAGCCAAAACTGCTGACCCCGCCAAAGTTGAAGAAGGATGCGATGGCCCCGCGGCCAAGGCCGAATCAGCAGTCCGTCGATCATCCTCTCCCTCCCCTGACCACTCTGACACACTGTGGAACACAGACTCGGGCGCCACAAGTTCTATGACGCCGCATCGTGAATGGTTTATACCAGACTCCTACAAGTCTTGGCGGATACCAATTTGCATTGCGAACAGAGCAACAGTGTATTCAGTTGGAAAGGGGTCGGTGAAATTCAGACCAGAAGGAGAGGATCGACATGGGAGCAGGCTTAATGATGTGATATTCACAAATGTGCTGTTTGTACCCGAGCTCACCAATAATTTGCTTTCTATTACCTCCCTCATCGCAAAATCGGGAGTCACTGTGACCTTCAGCAGACATAGAGTCCTTTTCACCATCAACGATGAACTGATGTTCTCTGCCACGATTGGCAAGGATCTTACGGCATACCTCAATGGGGAAACCATCATGTCCTCACCTGCACATGCCGCAAATGTGACATACATCAGCCTGATAGCAGCCTCGAAGATTGACAGAGCACTCCTGCATAGGAGAATGTGTCATCTCGGGGCAGACAGAATGGAAAAACTTATCAGCCAGCAGCTCACAGAAGACTTACAGATCTCATCAGATGCACCGTTACCGCACATCTGTGAGCCATGTCTACAAGGCAAACAGCATCGAGCACCTTTTCCACGCACGGCGGATCGAGCGACAGAAGCACTTGAACGAGTCTTCAGCGATGTACACGGGCCGATGCGAGTTGGAGGGCATCAATCCAATCAAAGGTGGTGGATCACCTTCACAGACGACGCGACTCGGTGGATGGAGGTATGCGATATGTTCAGCAAGAGCGACGCTCTGCAAGCATTCAAAGTCTTTAAGGCTCAGGCAGAAAAACAGACGGGCAAGGCGATTAAATGTTTCCACGCTGACAAGGGCGGAGAATATACATCTAGCGCATTTGTTGACTATTGCAAGTCTGAAGGAATTCACATAGAGTACACAAATACCGGAACACCTCAACAAAATGGCATTGCAGAACATGCAAATAGAACAATCGAAGAAGCTATTACATCCATGCTCACGGGAGCAAACCTACCGGAGAGCTTTTGGACTTACGCTTTGAGCACATATAGGCATGTACACAACCGTTGTCCAACATCCGCTCTCACACACAACATGACCCCATTCGAGGCTTTCAAGCATAGAAAGCCAAGAGTTGGACATCTGCGAGTATTCGGCTGTGCAGCCTATGTACTTGTTGAACGCGACAAGAGGATAGGATTGCAGGGTCACGCCATGGCTGGTGTGTTTGTTGGGTACCCTGACAACCACGTGGGGTGGAACATATACATCTTGAAGACAAAGAAGGTCGTTACATTCCAAGATGTAGTATTCGATGAGTCCTCATTCCCAGGCCTATCTCCCTCCAAGATACCACCTACGCCCCCACTAGATGTTTTTGACACACTGCCCAGGTATGAGCCATATGATTCTGGCATTCCGCTGCCGGCACCAACAGTGACACACCCCGCGGACATCGATCCGTATGCCCTCGACGATGGTGAACCCCTTACGCCCATCAACAGCGATGATAAGGACGACGAACCGGTGGGAGTATCTCATGGACAGGTGGGAGTTGACGCCAAAGATAATGCATCAATGCGAGCACCTCGACGAGCCAAACCCCTGCCACCGCCACGTGAACCTAGCCAGCGCACACGTTACCCAGCGCGTAACCCCGACACCGAATATTATGACGCTGTACAGCGCCAGAAAACCAATGAGTCACCGTTGATGCCCGAGCCACCACCACCGCCACCGCCATCGCCATACCCAGAGGCGCCCCCAGAGCAGCCCCTGTGGGATGTCAACATTGGAGGTGTTGACGACCATGGGGAGCAGGAGGTCAACTTCATCCTGAACGTGAGTTCGGATGAAGCTTTACTTCTTGCTGGGCGCCTATATGTGGAGAACGGAACAGACCTTGGAGGGTACAGTGCGATACATGCTAATTCGGCCGCCGCGTACAAAGTGGGTATGCATGACACCAACCCTCGCTCCTACAGAGAGGCGATGATGAGTGAAAACGCAGCAGAATGGCACAAGGCAATGTGCGAGGAGATGAACGCTTTGCAGAACAACGGAACGTGGCAGCCAGTGTACCTACCCCCAGGTCGACGGGCTATAGGGTCTCGGTGGGTCTTCAAAGTCAAGCACCTCCCTGATGGTGCAATAGACCATTTTAAGGCTCGCGTCGTTGCTCAAGGCTTCAGTCAGCGCCCCGGCGTCGATTTTGATGAGACTTTTGCGCCCACCGCACGCTGGGCAGCTGTGCGCACAGTGCTAGCGCTTGCTGCTTTGGAGGACATGCATCTGGAATCTGTTGACATTTCATCAGCCTTCCTGCATGGTATCGTTGATGCGGAACTCTACATGAAGTTCCCAGAGGGTTTTCCTGAGGATGTACCTGCCTCCATAGAACGCAAGCCTGGCGAGGGTGACGCTTGTGCCAAGCTCAAGAAGGGCATTTACGGCTTGAAACAAGGTGCAAACCTCTGGAACAAGCGTCTCCATGAGGTGCTGATATGCCTCGGCTTCACGCGCATCGCGTCTGACCCATGCGTCTATGTCTACCTCCGTGACGGAGTACGCATCATCATACCCATCCACGTCGATGATTTGACCATCGCGTCCAAGTCACGGCCCGCCATTATGAAGGTTATCACGGAACTGCGTGGTTACTTCAAGCTACGCCACCTCGGCCCCACCACCGGGCTTCTCGGGGTAGTGGTCACTCGCGACAGGCCCAACAGGAAGCTTTGGATCGATCAGAAAGCATATGCTACAGAGGTCCTTTCTCGCTTCGACATGCTCGACTCTAAGGCTGTCGCGACCCCCCTAGATCCTGGTGTTAAGCTTTCTAAGGTTGACTCCCCTCAAACGCCCGAGGACGAGAATGAAATGCGTAACGTTCCCTACATACAAGCCACAGGCGCGCTGCTGTACCTTGCCTTGTGTACTCGCCCGGACATTGCGCATGCCGTCAGCGTCCTCTGCCGTTTCAACGCTCACCCTGGCCCTAAACACTGGAAGGCGGTAAAACACCTCATGCGTTACATTCGAGGCACTCTAAACTACAGAATTGAGTACTCCGCCTCCGCTGTTTCTTCCCTCCCGTCACCCTTCGTAGCCTATAGCGACGCCGACCATGGCGGTAATCCTGACAACGGCCGCTCCACGACGGGCTCCGTTCTAATGGTTGCTGGTGGCGCGGTTAGTTGGATGTCGAAGTTGCAGCCCATTGTCGCACTCTCCACCACTGAAGCAGAGTTTGTTGCCGCCAGCGAGACGGGGCGCGAGCTCTGCTGGTTACGGAATTTTCTTGCCGATATCGGCATGCACCAGTCCATACCGCTCAACCTCAAGATCGACAACCAGTCCGCCCTGTCCGTCTCCAAGCAGCCGGAGCACATGGGTCGACTCAAACACCTCGACAGACACTGGTTCTGGCTGCGTCAAGCGGTATTCGACAGGAAGATTAAGCCCACTTACATCCCTTCCGCAGATATGGCCGCCGACTTGCTCACCAAGGCGCTTGCCCGCGACGTCGTCGACAGGCACCGGCGGAGAATGGGAATTGTTGGGGAATTCTCGAGAGACGAGCTTCGGTGACTTTGTGGGACACTCCGTCAGGTGGGAGTGTTGCTGTTACTCAGCTCATACTAATTGACGGAGGTGTATGCCACACCCATACCACTCATCTCACGTGACTACGTAGACAATTTTCGTTTGTTGGAGGTTTGTGGATTCATTCTGAATCCACGAACCTCCAGGTATGTTTATTACAGTACTTACAACAATATTCATTCTGAATCCACGAACCTCCAGCTCTTGTCATAAGTCAGACTCCTCTATCTTCCGGTCCGGTTTGTCACACCTGCGTAGAACTTGCTGCAACACCTTCCAACTCTGAGGATCTCAATATTTGTGCCAGTGGTTCTATAGCTATGTTGAATAGTAGGCAAGACAGGGGTCTTCCTGTCTTACACCTTTATGGACAATGTAAGGTTCACTTCTCTTGCCATTCATTATAATACTAGTTCTTGCTCCATTGTATAGTTTTTTTACCATTAATGTAAAACTCTCCAGGAGATTCATCTTTTCCATTGCTTTCTATAAGTAAGAGTGGAGTATCCTATTATACGCCTTTTTCTGATCTAGGCATACTATCATTCCATTTTCCTCAGTCATTTTGCACTATCTAATTATGAGCTGGGCTAACTCTGTCTGATCTTCAATTCTCCTCCTCTTCATAAAGCCAGCCTGGCTCAGGTGTATAATATGTCCTGCAACTTCACATAATATCTAGGACAGAACCTTTGTATATATTTTATAGTCCATATTTAAAACTGTTATTGGTTTATAGTTACTAATGTCTGTCCTATCTTTTTTCTTATATATGGGGCACATCCAACCATCTGTAAAACCTGTGTTGTCTATGGCTCTGTGCTCACCAATGTCATTGTATACTCTGGTAAGGAATTCATTTATATCAAATGCTTTGCATTCTCTTTTCTTGCTTCTTCACATCTCACCTGCAGGACTTTCCATATTTTCTGTGGTATTCCATCCAAACCTGCTGCCTTTCTGTTTGGAAGCATGGTAATTGCTTTCTGGACTTTCAGCCATGAGAGGGAAAGAGCAAAATACTCTAATTGTTCTATGGTTAGCTTCTTCTCTAGGCAGTTTAAGACTCTTTCTATCTTTTCCTCAAGGGCTAGCAAATTTTGTAGCACATCTTTATCTTGTATTTTGTCATGGTACTGTCTTGCTATTCTTACTATCTTTCTTGGGCTTCTCTCTAATTTGTTTTCCACACTGAGATCTTTTAGCACTACTAATTTATTTTGGGGGGCAGTTTCCTTGTTCACTTTGATCTAGAGCTTTGTCAGGAGTTTACTATGTAGCATGTAGTTTACTGAGACTGTATCTCAGGCTCTTGCAGACCTCATCATTTCTAGATCTTTTATTCTATTGTCTAGTATTGCAGCCTCATTCCTTTCATTTTCTTGTTTAGACTTTGGTCCATGTTTATACCTGTTCTAACCATCTCCCAATTCCATGAGTAGGGTAGTAGCAATTCCTTGATGTAAATCCTGTCAGTTCTGGACTAGTAAGGGTGGCCTGCTATATAGAGTGAGAAATCAACTTTCATAGGGTTTTCTCTTTGCTACCCATCTTCTACCTCAAGAGGAAGAGGAACCTTAATTAATCCAGTAAGTAAGTTAAAATTCAGAAGATGAATATAAAAACTAGT
>JAGGAT010000097.1:0-79090 GCA_017657195.1 Termitomyces sp. T70a | reverse complement strand
TGGTGGTGCCAGAGCAGCGTGAACAGCTGCTGCTGGGCAATTGGCCAGGTATATGAACCTGGCGTCTTTGCCATACCAAAGCCACTCTCAATCTGAAAGTGGCTGGAGGTCCTTGGCCTCCAAGAGTTGAATGAGAATGTGGAAGCGTTCTCGATTGTCAGGGGTGGGCTCGTACTACCTGTCATAACCAGGCAAGATTCCTGGAGCTCCATGGAGCTGCAGGCATCAATGCCTATCATCATCAACGCTTGTGAAGAGGTCGGTTTGAAGATCACTCCCAGACTAGTAATAGTCCAGGTAGCATATGCCATAGGTATATGCATGGTCCATCCACATACATGGAATCCTGTTGGCAAGGAGGTGGCAAAGCACCTCCGTATTGCCAAGGTTAGCAGCTTGCCCAGGCTCTATGTGGAGCCTGTGCAGTGGAAAGCTATAATTATTGATGGCCTCAAAGGGCCTCGTGCTTTCCTGATTATATGCGTCCACAGCCTCTGCATAGAGGCGGGGGCGAGCAGCAACGAGAGCAAAAGCTCTCATGTATGCAGCACAAGCATGGGCACTAGTGGGTGCCAGTGCGCATGCTAGGACGTAGCCAAAGACAGTGCCTCGGCTGACTTGTCCAGCAATATCCATAGTGATCCCAGACACAAAGTTCTGGGATCCCAGATGACCATAGTGCAGTAAGTACTGCGCCCACCGGTTTATTTCGAAGTGGTGCTCTATAGGGACCTGAGGTAGTCCCGCACCACAAGTCGAATTATCTGATCGGCCCAACATGGCCGATGCTCATGAAGGCAGAGGCACCGGGAGCCAGTGCCTATTGTCGCTTGGTAGGCGGCGCACAACATTGGCCATGTCTATTTCAAGGACTCGGCGCATGGACCAGTCCTGCCGCATACTGTGCGTGAAGTAGGAGATCCTATAAAACTTCTGGAGAAGGAGCGCTGCATGAATGCGCTCCCAAAGCGTCATCGAGGTACCATTCTCCTTGGTAACTTGTACGAGCAGGTGTACCTGCTCAGGATTCATGGGCATCCCTCGTGGGACCCATCGATAAAGTCTGTAGTAAGACTGGGTGGTGTACACCATCCCAGCCAGCTTGTGAGTGCGGGCAATCTTTGCCTCTTCACCCACATATACTACATTGGTCATTAGCAACCAATAGAAGTTAGGGTGCAAAATGCCCCTAAAGTCATTCTGGCATTCCCAATGCCCGTTGACAAAAGTAGTCTCCCAGCCGTCTGGAAGGCAGCCAGGCACTGTATTGTTGAGCTGTTCAAAGTCCTGTTTGGACTTCTTAGCATCCTCAGCTAAGCGTCGGTCAACCTTAGCATTGTGTGATTGTTTTAGACGATGAGCTATCTCATTGTCATCAGATTCAATCTCCTGATATGCTCACAATGGGTCCATCTCGTCAGACCCAGAGTCATCGTTGTTGTTGCCCCGCAGCTGCGTGATGAAGAAGTGTTTGTCACTCTCCTTGCAGTGCACAATAGATGATGGCCGCTCAGGATACTTGTGGGGGAACGTATAGATATGAGGTTTGTCAACCTCGATATAGCCGGAATGGGCTCGATTGGGTACATTCTGAGAGAAATGTATCTTGTGGTGGGCAACAGGCTTGTTGCCCTTCAACGACTGACTGGGTGGCGCCACAGCGCCACTCTTAGGAGGCGGCATAGGCTTTGACAAGCCTATGGGTACTATGGGTACTGGGTTCGTGGACCCAGTCACAAATACTTTGGGGGGGGATGGTTTGACGTCCTTCCCCTTTGACTGCATGGGGATGGAATCCCCCATCTCCACCTCCTTCTCTGATGGACTGATGTCCTCATAGGGCAACGCTGGTGCCCTATCCCCAGGGGTGGATTGAAGGTCCTGTCAACAGGCCTTCTGTGGCGAATCCCCAACTGAAGAAGCTACTCTCTTCCCCAGTCCCATTGCAGAGCGGTAGAGGTCCAATCGGGCCTCATCTCTCTGTCGTCAAACAATGTCAAGTTTGTTTAGAACTTGGTTGAGTGCAATTTGCACTACAGGGTTTTTGAGGATGTCCATCCCAACGTCCTCTGGTACTCCAGCGTTGTGGAGGCGCTGTAGCAGATGAGCAAGTTGTTCATCCACCTCCACATTAGGCAAAGGCTTGCGAGCCTTCGCTTTCCCCTTCTTTCTCAATCCAGAGGCGTCACTTGTACGCCCTGGGTACTCCGAGCCACGGGATGGTGCTGACAACTCACTTGTCGTCAGTGCTGCCGATGCTGTATCGTCCACGTCCATCTCGTGGGGAGAGACAGGGGCGAACCAATTGCGGCTTGTCCTGGGGTTTGCCAAGGTGGCAGGTACTTGAGGACCTGCTGGAAAAGCCTGAGTTACCACAGGAACTTGTGGTAATACATATTGGCCAAACTCCTGCAACTATACAGGCTGTATGGGCGCTGGCTATCCGCCAAACAACGCGTTTTGGTATGGCAGTGGTTGTACCTGTTGTGAGGAGCCCTCCACAAATTGCAGGGGGGACAACACGTGTTCCCTGCACGAGCCCTGATGGCTCACAGCCCCTCCTTGAGCTGTTCCTCATCCTTGCTGAGCCACAGAGTGGCTCAAAACTCCGTATGCCAGTGGGGCCACATCGCCCTGCCTCTTCTCCTTCTTCCCCCCTCTTGAGCCACTGGCATGGCTCGAATTTTTGTGGGGAGGCGGGCCAGAGCCCCCTCCCCAATTGCTTGGGTTGGGTTTTTTTGACAGAGTAAGGTGTGTCTGTGGTGCAGATGGCGGTACTCTGTGGGTGTTGAAGAAAAAAAGAACTTTGTACAGGCGACCCTTTTAGCAGCCCCCACATGGCTGACTAATACGGTGCCTATGGCTGGCATGCACCGGCATTAGCCACAAGTTGGCTAATATATCAACACACCACAGACTAGAAGTCCATGGCTTAGTAATGTGACATGCTCCGTCACACTAACTGTCCAGGGTGTTTTACCCCCTAGACCTCCAGATATTGGTCAAGGGCCTCTAGGTCCTTGCATACCTCCAGTGACTCCCAAGTCGTATCCCCAAGGCTCCAACAAACCTCGAATTCCAGGCCTGAACTGGTCCACCGATGACCTATAAGGTCATCGACGAACTATTCCTGGTCATCTGGAGCGCCAAAGTCATATGGCTGCGGCGTCATACGATTTGGGAATCTCAAATTGTTGGTGGCCTTGTAAGGCCGCAGCAATGATATGTGGAACTTAGGATGGAGCCTTTGCATACGCAAGGCTCCTGGAAGTTCCAGAGTATAATTTGAGGTCTCGTTGAAGACCTCCAGAACCTGATAGGGCCCTACCTACTTAGGACAAAGCTTACAAGCTCATCCTTTAGGTAGGGTCAAATTCTTCATCAAAAGGTACACTAATGTACCTTTCACAATGTCGGGTCCAGCCTGGCGCCGCTGGTTCACAGCACGCGTTTGGAAAACACGTGCCTCTATAATAGCATCATGCACTGCAGCCAGATTTTGCAGCGCTTGCAGTGCAAAGTCACATATTCCCTTAGGAATAACGGAGTCAGACCTGATCTCCTTAATCATAGAGGGCAGGTAACCACCGTTCAACTCAAACGGTGCATACTTCATTGACTCTGACACGCTCGCATTGATTGCAAACTCAGTGAGGTCAATGCGTTTGACCCAATCGCGTTGGTCAGGTTGCACGACCATCCTGAGTATTTGGCCAACACTATAGTTGGCATGTTCCGTCTGTTCATCCGTTTGTGAATGGAAAGATGTAGACATTAGGAGCTTAGCTCCTAAAATCTTATGTAGTTCACGCCACTATTTTGACGTGAACTTGGAATCATGGTTGCTGACAATAGAGCTAGGGAGGCCATGTAGCCTCACTATTTCTCGCAGATAAATCCAGGACAGCTGAGACGCTGTCATGGTAGTATGTACTGGTACCAGATGTACCATACTGGTCATGCGACATATGATTACCCACAGATAGTTGAAACCTTTAGACTCTGGGAATGGACCAATAAAGTCCATTCCAATAGAGTCCCAAGGCTTGGTGGGTATGGGCAGGGAATGAAGTTTCCCTGCAGGGCGCTGATTGCTCCCTTTTGCCCGCTGGCACGACTCACAAGTCGTGCAAAAAGCGAGTGTATCGGCTACCATGGTTGGCCACCAATACTAACGGCGGATATATTCCATTGTCAGTGGCCCAACACGCTATGAGCCTGGTCAAGAATCTGGGTTACCAATTTGTGGTCTCAGGGTATACATAATACCTTGGTTCCAACCAGATTTTTTATCCAGATCAAGTTGCCCAACACTCAAAAGGCCTTATAGTCCTTTGAGTATTCCAAGATTTTCGTGAACAGGGTATTTTTATGGTACCCTTCACTGACCCTGCAACGTAGCGATGTGTCAGTATAGTCGTGAGGCCTTTGAGCAGTGGGGGAGGCCTGTAAAGCCTCACCTAGCAGAATATCTGCATCCTGGTCTTGGGCAGGATGGCTAATACTATCTGCCCTACCCACAGCCAGTATCTGAGCCTCATCATCTCAAGGTTCACGCCAATCCAGCAGGGGTCCTGGGTGGATCATATTAAGATCCACACACACCTGTAGCTGGTCCAAGTGCTGCTGCAGTTCAGATACCCATTGAGGGGGCAAATCGTCTCCCTCTGGGTCTATTCTTGCATCAGCATGGACAAACTCATATATATGGTGTACGTCTTTAGACGTATCACTCTCATAGTAGCAAGACAGACAGTCCGCTACTTTATTCAATTCTCCTTTGACATATGTAATGTCAAAGTTGAATTTGGACAAGTAATCCATCCAGCGCCGTTGATGCGCTGATAGATTCTGTTGAGTTTTGAAAAACTCAAGCGCCTTGTGATCCGTGATCACATGGATTTTATATCCTAGGAGCTTATCCTCCCATTTGAGGAGAGCTTCTAGGATCGCCAAGATCTCAAGTTCATGCACGGCATAATTTTGCTATGCATTAGTGAACTTTTTTGACATGAACCTATGAACCTGGCAGGCCTACAGGTTTGCCAAGTCGGTCCTTGACCATACATGGCTCCAATGCCCGTCTTCAAGGCGTCACACACCAGCCAGATCAGATCCTCTTTACGAGGATCAATGGGTTGGATGATTGGCGTTTCGCTGCAGATACACTTAATCATGTCAAAACACCTCTGGTGCAAGGGTTGCCAATGAAAGGGTGACCCATTCTGCATCATCGCCATGAGGGGTCCGGTATACACAGATATATCAGGCAAAAAGTTGCTGATATAGTTTACCAACCCCACGAAGCGTTGGATATCATTGTAGGTTCTAGGAATGTGCCATTCCTGGATCCTTGTTAATTTAGACTCATCAGGGTGAATACCCTGATTGTCTATAATGTGCCCTAAGCACTCTACGCATTCAGCGTAGAGTTTGCACTTCTTCCACTTGAGGTAGAGCTGGTTTTGACGTAGTCGTTCAAATACTATGCCGAGATGTCACTCATGCTCCTCAATGGAATCAGAATAGACAAATATATCGTCTAGGTATACATGCATCCATTGCCCTATAATGTCCCGAAAGATGGACGTCATTAAGCGCTGGAATGTAGCTGGAGCATTACAGTCTCCAATCTGCATAATATGGCTATAGTACGTTCCCGTAATAGTCATAAATGCTGTTTTGGGTACGTCCAATGAGCGTATCTGTACCTGCTCATATGCAGTGAGGTCAATCTTTGACCTCACTCTTGCATGAGCCACATCTTTGCATATGACTTCCTGGTTGGGTAAGGGCATCACATCCTTAACCGTATTGTCATTATGCTGGCAAGTGTCTAAAGCTGTAGATGCTTTTGCATCAATTCTTTAGTGACTATTTAAAAATGATCCAATACTAGCTGAAGCTAGACTGATAAGATTGATGGCAACCTTCTCTCCTCTTCCTCATCAAAGGAGTCAAGTTCAGACTCTAAGTCCAAAACTTTCCTGAGGCTCTTGTGCCTCACTTGTAGCTTCTTACCATGACGTCCTGCCTTCTCTGTTAGTTGAGACACTAATGGTGTCTCATCTCTAGGTTCACCTCCCTTTCTAATCACTATGTGTCAGGTTCTGCTAACTCAGGAGCCTTTTCCAAGAAGCAATGTCCTTACAAGGCAGACTCAAGTGCCAAACTATGTGTGCTCAGGGTGTCAATGGCTCCAGAAGATGTTCCAGAGCATGGAAAAGTTGAAATGGGCAAGTCCAGAGTTAAATGACTTGTTCCAGAGTTCAGAAATTGGAGTTGGGTGAAGATCAAGTCAAGGATGGGATTCCTTGATGAGGCTGGAGTTTTGATAAGTAGCGTAGTGTGTGCTAGTCAATATAGTGCATGCCAGTCAAGGTAGTGCATGCCAGACAAGTATTCACAGGAGCAAGCATGAAGAGAAACAGAAATGGCAAGCACAAAAGAAATAGGAGATCACAGTAACAGTTGTTCAATATCAAGACTAAGATACATCTGAGCTATCTATAGTTCTATATACTCCTAGCACTAGCTCTGAGTATTTATGATAAAGTCCAGGACTCTATAGAGAGTAGCAAAGTGGATAAACAATTGTATACCTAATAGATTATGCAGATAGTGTGATTTTCAGTAGCCCAGATGCCTAATAAATGATGCAAATGGGGCCAAACTCACTAAAAAATGTGATGGTGGTTTATAAAGGTGGCAGAGGGGTTCTGAAGAAGGTTCAAAGAAGTCAGGATATGTCAGGGAGTTTAGAGTAGGCAGGAGATAACATTGCAAGGTCCAGAGTAGGCAGAAGATGATGTGGAAAGGTCCAGAGTAGGAGAAATGTGACAGTTGTGACATTTGTGACATCAAGAGATCTGAAATAAGCAGGTCATGACACTATGGCTAGAGTCTATCAGGGAACTTCTATTTCTAGATGCCTAGAGTTATTCCACAGCAATCTGGACATCCCTGGATCACTCCAGAGCACAGCCACATTCATAGTCAGGTGACCCAGACAGTATTTTTGGACTCCTGACATGGGAAATCCTTAGACTTGTTCTCTTTGGATTTCTCTCTGCCAGGTGATTAGCTACATTTCCTGTTATATTGTAAAGATTTCTAATATACTTCAGATTTCTCTCTGCCAGTTATGTGATTAGCTGCAACTCCTAGAAGTCGCTCTTACAGCAGAACAAGTCTCCAAATTCTGGTCCAGAGGCCCCCTTATAGCATGCCCAGATACTCTGCACCCCTGTTTATTGCCTCCCCACCAGTCTTTAGCTCCAGTGCTCCTATGCCCTAGCTTGCCCCTTCAGACTCCTCTGTAAAGGCCCCAGCCCTGCAAGACAATGCCTGGAGCTGCTTGCTTCAACTAGAAGCACAGGTGCAAGCCACCTAGTTCTTCCTAATACTCTACACTTCTGAATTTGCCACCCTCTATCAGACCACCAAAACCATATCTGATTCTCTCTGAGTGCTCCTTGAGCACCTTCTTGTAGCTCCTGCTACACTCCCTCCTTCTCCGACACCAGTTTCATGCCTTCTTGCTGCAAGGCTGGCCTTTTTGGTGCAAGGACATGCCAATATTCTCTGCCTGGCACTCCTGGATGTGTACAATAGTAACTATGCATCTAGAGAGTGTTTTCTTCAATCTTGTGCTACCTATATCCAGCTCTGTAGTGATGACTTCCTCTCTGACAAGCTGAAAATTGTGTGGGTTCTGTCCTACATGAAGTTCAGATGCGCCACAACCTGCACAATGAGTGTTTTCAGATATTCCAGTGGAGTGGCAAGGTTTACAAACTGGGCCACATTTGAACAGGAGTTCTGAGACGAGTTCTTCCTCCAGAACCCAGCCAAGAAGGCTGCACTAGCTGTCAGATTCCACTGACCTGGGGGCCTTTTCTAGTAAGCAATGACCTTATGAGGCGCAAGCAAGTGCTGAACTATGTAGACGCAGTGTTGAGAGCTCCAGGATGTGTTCCAGGACTTGAAATGACAGGGAGGGGAAGTTCTGAGGTTATGAAACTTACTCCAGATCTGAGCTGGGGGCTGGGATCGAGTTGACGGTGGAGTTCTGGTAATGAGATAAAGTTGGAAACCTTAAAGCTGTATTGCATGCTAGTTGATGAGGTGCATGCTAGAAAATAGGCCAAGGCAAGCACAAAGGAGACTAAACAAGCACGGGAGGAAATCAGACAGAGATTTTAGCAGACAAAGACACAGGTTGTTATTGTTAATATCAAGACTAAGATATATGGGAGCTACCTATAGTCTTTATATATTACAGGCAAAAGGGGTGTGGTCTCAAAAGAGTTCTGGGGCAGGTTCTGGGATTCTATGAGTGGTGGCAGGGTGGAAAGCAGCTGTATTAAGGAGATCACATGGGTGGACCATGAGATCAACGGCAGTTTGAGCATTTGGCAAGTAGCATGATGTGTGTTGGCTAAGCAGCCCATGTAGGGTTCAAGTGATCTGCTGGTGGGCTGAGGTGTTCTTGTAATGTTGCAGGGTGATGTGTGATGGCTTGGGGGAGTGCATGATGGCCCAGGATGATGTGTGATGGCTCAGGGAGGTGCATGATGGTCCAGGATAATACATAATGGCTCAGAGAAGTGCAGGTTGTAATACTGGCCTTGCGAGACAGAGACTAGTACAGGCAAAGCAGGAGGTCCCTAGACAACTACATCAATTTGTTTAGGGCTCTCATAGAGCAGGCCAACTACTCTGATGGCCTCCAACTCTGCCTCATCTTCTGAGAAGGGCTGGATCCCACCCTCATAGAACACATAGACAACTTTGCAGAAGGATGCCCCTCCAACAATTGGGTGGATTCTTGGTACCAGGTGGCCAGGTACTAGTGGCAGCTGATGAAGCTCAAATATGACCTCCACCATGCTGCAGCTCCTGCCTCTGCCACTTGTCTGTTGGCTTTTGCATAGCGTCTCTAAGTAATTCCTGTGCCAGAGCTGCTCCCAACAAGTCCTCCAGTTTGCTCTGTGCTACACCCTGGAGTGCCCATAGATGTTGACACTTTCTGCCAGCAAGCAGCGCTTCCACTTCTATGCCGACGCTGCAGCACTTCTGGCCACTTTGCTTAGAGATGCCCTCTGGAGCTTGAAGTCCAGTTTCTTGCCCTAGAGGAGCAGAAAAAGTTGCTCCAGCAGCTTCTAGCTGCCCATGATGCAGCTGGAGTTCCATCCCCTAATGTAGCTGCTCCAGCACTGGATGCAGAGGCAACTTTGGAGAGAAATGGTGGAAACAGAGCAACGGAGGAGAGTTTTTAGAGGGACAACAAGTGAACAGTATGCCTCTGTCATCTAGTGCTAATTGGTTCACATGTCTGTTTGTAGATGCTATTAATACAGTTCTTGTGGATAGTTCTACCCCTCCAACCATGAGCACACCTTTTGATGTACTTCCTCCAGCCAGCTCCTGTTATCTAGTGCTAATTGATTTGCATGTCTGTCCATAAATGCTATTAATACAGTTCCTGTGGATAGTTCTATCCCTCCAACCATGAGCACACCCTTTGACATACTCCCTTCAGCCAGCCCCTGTTATCTAGTGCTAATTGGTTTGCATGTCTGTCCATAGATGCTATTAATACAGTTCCTATGGATAGCTCTACCCCTCCAACTATGAGCACACCCTCCGACATATCCCCTTCAGCCAAAGCAATAACCCCAACTTTCCTCACTCCTCTGCAGTCAAGGCCTCAAATCCCTGCCTAGGAGCAACATTTTTTCTGCTGCTACATAGAAGCCTCAACCCCCTCTGCAAATTTGCTCTGGTTAGATGTTGAAATAGAGACCATGGACATGCAGCAGGTTCATAGCATCATTGCCCTCCTAGACTCTAGAAATGATGGAGCTCTTTGTGGACTCCAGCTATGTGGAATACCACCAGCTCACCACACAACTCCTTGCCTCTCCAATTCCCATGTACAATATTGATGGCACCCCAAACAAGGCCAGCTCTATTCACATGGTGGTAGACTTACTCCTCCGCTACAAGTCTCACTCCAAACAGACCATCTTTGTGATCACCAGTCTGGAAAAGCAGGAGATGATCCAGGGGCTCCTGTGGCTCCAAGAGCACAACCCAAAGATTGACTGAGCTAAGGAAAAGGTAAGCATGAGTCAATGCCACCAACGTTGTGCCACCTGCTCTGAGGAATTGAGAAAGGAACGACTCACCGCAAAAAAGAAACGTGCCACCATTCAGGCCTGTTGACTGGAATATCTATCCTTTGCAGACTTGGACCTTCTGAGTCCTCCACTGCTGGTGTACTCTCATAGAGAGGTCCTCTATGAGGATGATCAGTATTGTGGGGAGTACTCTGAGAAGGAAGAAGCTCTTGAGGGAGAGTTCCAACTCACCCAGGATCTAGATCAGTTGGACAATGCCATTGAGGTTGGAGACTGCATCTATGCCACTGCCCTGCAGGTGCTGCCATCTTCAGAAAAGATCCAGGCCAGTCAAACCACCTCCCAGTGGCTAGCACAGGTGTTTGTGGCCAACACTCCTGCATGGACCTTCTGAGATGCCGTCCCTGACCATCTGCACAACTTTGAGGACATCTTCTCCAAGTCCTTGTTTGACTTGCTCTGGAGTGCAAATAGTGGGACCACACAATTGAGTTGGTGCTCAATGCTGTGCCTTTGAGTTGCAAGGTCTACCTGCTTGCTCTAAAGGAGCAGGACGAGTTGGATGTGTTCCTCCAGGAGAACCTTGAGTCTGGCCATATATGCCTCTCCAAGTCTCCAATGGCCTCACCAATGTTCTTCATCAAGAAGAAGGATAGCTCCTTGTGACTGGTCCAGGACTATTGTGTACTCAACTCAATGACTGGCAAGAATTGCTATCTTCTCCTCTCATTTCAGAACTCATCAACAACCTCCAAGGTGCACGCTATTTCACAAAGTTGGATGTTTGCTGGGGCTACAACAATGTGCACATCCAAGAAGGGAATGAGTGGAAAGGAGTGTTCAGGACCAACCGCAGGCTGTTTGAGCCTCTTGTTATGTTCTTCAGACTCACCAACAGCCCTGCCACCTTCCAGACCACAACAAATGATATTTTCCAGGACTTGATTGTGGAGAGCATAGTGTGCATATACCTCAATGACATCCTCATTTATACTAAGACCTTAGAGAAACATCGTTGTGTCACCCACATCATCTTGGACTGGCTGGTTGGCACCAACTCTACCTCAAGCTGGAGAAGTGCAAATTTGAATAGACCTGCATTGAGTACCTGAGGCTGATCATCTTGCATAGGATAGCAAAGATGGACCTGGTGAAGGTGGCTGTCATTGCTCAGTGGCTAGAGCTCCAGGACAGGAAGGAGGTACAAGCCTTCCTGGAGTTTGCAAACTTCTTCTAGCAGTTCATCCAGGACTTCTCACACCATGCACATCCTCTGTTTAACCTCACCAGAAAGGACATGGGGTGAAAGTGGGGCAGTGCAGAGCAAAATGCCTTTGACACCCTCAAGTCTGCCATTACCTCCAAGCCAGTTCTGGTGTTCTTGGACAACGACTGCCCCTTCTACCTTGAGGCTGACAGTTCTGACTTCACAATGGGCACAGTCCTATTCCAAGAGTCTTTGGAGGACAGTCAATGGCACCCAGTTGCCTACTATTCCAAGAGCCTCAATGCTGTGGAGCGCAACTACAAGATCCATAAGAAGAAGATGTTGGTGATCATCTGGTCTTTGGAGGAGTATCACCATTTCCTGGAAGGGGTCCAGCACAAGTTCAAGGTCTGGACAGATCACAAGAGCCTAGAGTACTTCTAGATGGCCAAGAAGCTCAACCACCACCAGACATGCTGGTCACTGTACCTCACCAACTTTGACTTCTTCCTCCACCACAGACCAGGATGGACTATGGAGAAGCCTGACACGCTGTTATGGTGCACAGACCACAGCTCCAGATCCCAGGACAATGACAATCTGGTGCTTCTTTGCCCAGAGCTATTCAATCTCAAGGCCTTGGAAGGCATGTCTGTACAGGGAGACAAAGTCCTCATACTCCAGAACATCCAACAAGGCAACTGGGAGGAGATCCACAAGGACTCTGTTGCCAAGGCCATGCTGCTATTATGCTCTGGACAAGCCACCAGAGCCAAGTCAGTGCATGTGGAGAAATGAGGCTTGCAGGATGGTCTCCTCACCTTCTGGTGGAACTGCTGGACTCCCATAGCTACAATGTGATCATTGTCATGGTGGACCTGTGTAGTAAGCAGGCCCATTTCATTCCGACTCACACCATCTGCTCTGCCATGAGGGCCGCTAACCTCTACCAAAAGAATGTGTGGAAGCTCTATGGCCTTTTTGATGCTTACATCTCAGATTGGGGTCCACAGTTTGTTGTGGAGTTCACATGTGAGCTCTACCAGCTCCTCCACATCAAGCTCCACACCTTCACCACATACCACCTGCAGTCTAATGGCCAGACAGAACAAGTCAACCAGGAGCTTGAGCAGTACCTCCAGCTGTTCTGCAACAAGCAGCAGGACAATTGGGACAAGCTCCTCCCCAAGGCAGGATTCCAGTATAACAACCATGTACACTCTGCCACCAAGGTCTCCCCGTTCTTCCTAAACACTGGACATTACCCCTAGATGGGCTTTGAGCCCTTCATACATAGGTTGGAGAATGAGTCAGTCAACAAGTTTGTGGACCAGATGCACAAGGCTCAGGAGGAGGTCAAGGCAGCTCTGACCAAGGCAAAGGATGATATGGCTCAGTACTATAACTGGGATTGACTCCCAACCCTTATGTACAAGCCTGAAGATCATGTTTATCTGGACTTATCCAACATCGCCACCATGTGACCCTCTAAGAAGCTGTCTCACCACCAACTCAGGCCATATGTAGTGGAAAGGCAGGTGGGCCCCCTGGCCTACCAGCTCCAGCTGCCCCTCAGGATGCGCAAGCTCCACCTGGCCTTCAACATGGTCAAGCTTACCCCTGCCCTGGACAACCTAATACTGGAATGCTGAGTGCCCCCACCTCTGCCACCAGTACTGGCAGAAGATGGCCCAGAGTATGAAGTAGAGAAGATCCTGGACAGCCATCTATTCCAATGCAAACTACAGTACAAGGTGAAGTAGAAGGGCTACAGTATCAAAGACATCTCCTGGGAGCCCACCAATGGTGTTCACGCACCCGCCTTGGTCAGGGAATTTCACTGCATGCACCCAGACATGCCACAAGCCATCCAAGGCATTTACCCTGTCTCTGCAACTAACCTGGCCCTTCAGGACCTCTTTTACCCTGTGCATTGAGACACTGCACACTAAGGAGGAGTGATGTCAGGGGACTTCTATTTCTGGATGCCTGGAGTCATTCTGCAGCAGTCCAGACATCTCTGGACTACTCTGGGGTACAGCCACATTCATGGTTAGATGACCCATACACTATTTTTGGACTCTTGGCATGGGAAAATCCTTAGACTTGTTCTCTTTGGATTTCCCTCTGCCAGGTGATTAGCTACATTTCCTGTTATATTGTAAAGATTTCTAATATACTTCAGATTTCCCTCTGCCAGTTGTGTGATTAGCCACAACTTCTGGAGGTTTCCCTTACAGGGTCACTCCCAGATATTGCATTGTCTGTTCTGATAATGACTCCTGTTCTGCTGTCCCTGATTTAGCTCCTTGTTTAGGCTGTACTGTCTGTAATGGAGTACTATGCACTAGCATGCTATCCTGTATCATATTAGCATACTGGGTGGATTCACTCATAGCCTCCAATAAGAGCACACTGCACTCAGGCAAAGTCAGGTACAATAGTGATGCCAGATTTGTTACTGGACATGATGACCCTGATGCAAGAGATTTCTCTCTTGGTCTAAAACTAGGGTTCAGGATAGATTTCATCCATGATATGGACAGTCCACCTAACATTCCAAAACTCTCACTAATATCATGAGGTACTCATTCATCCCACTTCAGCGGGGGCTGGTATAACAATGCTAGAAGTGTTTTACTAGCTTGGGAGTCTTCACCTGGGTCTGAAAGGCTAGGTGGCTGATTACTTGAGCTAGTCATGTGAACATGTTTTTGACATGGCCAAAAGAAGTTGCAAAGTTTGATGAGTATTGCCTAGATTAGTAATGAGGAGCCAGAGTCTATAGCCAATAGCAGAAGATTCAAAAAAATGTAGCTAGTGGCTACAGATAGAACAATCTTGTGTATTTCACACAGTAGCTGAATCAGACTGACTTCTCAGATTAGACTAGATACATTCACTGCTGGCACCAGAATCTGTTTCCATCAGAAAAAGTGACAAAGAAGTGTGTCATGCCAATTCCAATGTAGATATTTTTAAGGGAAAAAGGTTTGAGACAATGGAAAATGCCTTTTTCTAAGGCAAAAAGTTGCCAAAGAAATGGTATGACACACTTCTTTGTTACTTTTTCTGGTGGAAACAGGTTCTGGCACCAGCAGTGATTTATGAATACAAGATGTTTTTCTTATGTAATCTAATAGTGCACATTATGGACATGCATTCAATACTAAATAAGGTAATTGACACATCACAGACACACATACTACTATTAATGGTAACCTGTTGGTTACATTCCTGTGCTGCTGGCAATCAAACCTGTTTCCTCCAGAAAAGGGGGCAAGTAAAGCTGTTATGCTACTTCCATGTTGTTTTTCCCTAGGAAATATATAAGCAATTTCTTGCTGGAAGGGTTAGGAAAATTATACCTTTCTCTGAACTATTTCTGAAATGAAAATTATATTTCCTCACTATGTTGCTGGCAGAAATAGCATGGAAATCTTCAAAAAGGTTCCATTGCATATTTATTTCAGAAAGAGGAATTATATTGAGCTTCTCAACAGACATTGAAAGCTATCATGCATTTTTTTTTGCATTTATTTCAGAAAATTTATACTTTTTCTCTAGTAAAGACAACCAGTTGTGTTTCCTTAAAAGAAAAAGTGAAAAGGAAACCTGTTATGCCATTTTCAACATGTCAATTTCTGTCAGAAAAAGCCTTTAAATTTCATCAAAAATACAGCAGTGAGCTTTTAATTCCTCTTTACTAGAGAAAGAATATAAATTTTCCAAAGAGAAATGCAAAAAACAAAATGCATAATAGCTTTCAAAGTCTGTTGAGAAGCTCAATATGATTCATTTTTCTGAGATAAACATATGCAATAAATATTCAGAAATTTCTATGCTATTTCTGCCAGCAACATGATGGTAAAGACATTTGATTTTGATTTTAGAAACAATTCAGAGAAAGGTATAGATTTTCCTAACTCTTGCAGCAAGAGATTGTTTATATTTCCTAGGGAAAAACAACATGGAAGTAGCATGACAGCTTTCCTTGCTCTTTTTCCAGAGGAAACAGGTTCCATTGCCAGCAGTGCTGAAGGTCACCAAGAACATACGTCCACTATCCCAGCCTCTGATCATACACCAATCCAATATGTCAATCCATAATGCCTCCTCGCATGAGTAGCCCCAGACGTGTCCGTCGAAAAAGGTAAGCAGGATGCTTACATGTATCTTACCAGGAATCTGAAAGGTTCTGTTTAGAGAAAAAAACATCAACCTACTGACTGGGTCGATATTTACTTGAGAAGGGACATCCCCCTAAATTGCCCAAATAGACCTGCCTCAGGTCAGGTACATTTCATTTCATTGCTACTCAAATAAAGATTGCTGTATTGTCAATTGTATTCTACAAGTAATCTTGTGAGAACCAACAATTTTTGTTCCGGATAGAAGGGAATGTGGAATCCCAATGTGAGGGTACAATAGACATATCGTAGGCTAGATTGACATGACAGACGAGGAAAATATTCACTGGAAATTACCAGTTACCAGAAGATCAGTTTACGAAGAATTGCAACATCCCGTGGTGCGCCACTCCCAGGCTGATTAGAACGATAGTCATCAGTTTCCATCTCAATAGGTGCAATACGGGATTTCTGCATCTGGTATCGTGTGTATGAGGACAAAGAAAGTACTGATCAGTTTGAGAGCCTACCTGGAGGGTCATTACCGGCTTTAAGAGGAGTTCTTTAATATGAATCCGCTCCGTGAAGTTGTAATCAGCGGCTGTCCTACATTGCGCCTGACATTGCGCAGTGCTTGAGATAAACTTTCCCATCATATTGAATTTGCCCCAATGGAGTTGAGTGGGGTCAGACGAGTTTAAGTCACCGTTGCCTTCGTGGGCCTTGATAAGATCGGACATGTGTACTTCGCTGGAGCGATACCCCTTAAGGACAGAAAAACGAACAATACACATATGACGTACAGTGCAGGTATACATGCGCCCTTCGAATTTCGAAGGGCAAGACGATATGCACGATGTGCGCGTATGTGCTGTAGTAGAACATCCCAAGATTGGAGATTTTTAGCCTGATCAGGAGATTTGGTTTTGAATTGCTCCATGGTTTCGTCGCCTGGAAATGTTGCATTATTAATACCTGCAACGAACGCACGCAGGGCAGAGTAATTGTTTAATGCTCGTAATCTCTGCGCAATCTCGACAAGTTTCTCAATTTGCTTGACACGTGCCCTTGGTGTCTTGTGGCATAGTATCAAAGACACAACCCTAGAGAGAACAGGGATTAAAGATTGCTCATGCTTTCACAATTCCAGCTGACTTACCAATCCGCAAGATGGTTTGATACAGCATTGAAAGCAGAGATAGGATCCTTTCCATCCTTCTTGCCAGACACAAACGTATACGCAAGCCAGTGTCGCGGCTGGTCATGCGTAAGAGACAGTCAAGAGATCTTAAGTAGGATGACGCACTTTTATGTCTAAAAATAGCTTCACTTCAATGCGGGTTATCTCCTGAGCAATCTCCTCTGGCTCCAGAGCCTGAATTTCTTGAGACACTTTAAGAAGTTCTTTAATGAGCTGCCTCTCAGACAAATCCATGTCAGGCTGTTTCAGCCCAATGGCCAGCCTCGAGGGAAGAGGAAAGCTAGATTTGCGCTCTCGAGCTGCCACGGAGGGTATAGAGTCCGGTTGCTCCTGAACAGGAGAGGAAGCCGAATCATCCTTTGAAGGGTGAACTTCTTCATCGTCATATGGGTCATCAATCTCATCAGCTGTGTCGATCTTCACTGCCCAGGCAGCATCATGGTCATTGAGAGTTGGCAAGGTTTCCAAAAAAGGCAGAAATTCAGAGCCGTAATGCAGGAGATGGGTTTTGGAGATAATTGACGTAATTAGGGCAGAAAGCGCGCTTGCTGTTCCCCTGACAGCGAAGTCATATGGATAGTCACGTATCCAAATGTCAAGCAAATGACAGATCCTAGGCAAATATATACTATGTAACACTGAGAAAACAACGGTGAGGAACATACCTCATCTGCGCAAAACACGCGAACATGGGATCCGCCGAGGATTTTTCGTCAAGTTCACGTATTCGTGATTGCATCTTAAGCACTACACTCCTGGGGCTTGCAAATCGACGGTAAGTCAACAAGAAATGAGTAATGTACGAGGGATCTGAGCCGGTGTGAACGATGATATACTGAGAATAGATGCAAAGTCACACACCATCCCCGCTTACAGCTAAAAAGAGGAGCTTGTTCAACAGGTCATCCAAAGTGGCCCATTGTCCTGGTCGGGCGGCATTCCTATGCGACTTCCTGAAAAGGTTTCCTCACAAAATAGAAAAGGACATACGACTCTTTCTCTTTTATCTCTTTCACCTTGATTTCTTTAGGAATGTACGTGTCCACCTCGTCTTTCACAACGTTAGGCACCTGTATCGTGTCGTATTCAACTTTTTTGGGTATGTTTAACCTGCTCGATTCCGGTGGTGCTGAGCCTCGTAGGATTACGGCCGATTCTTCTATTCCGTTGGAAATCCCCTCGGACCGTGAGAAAACAGAAGGGGTGATAAACGATTGAGGACCAGGCGGCGGTGTCGTTTGAGGTGTTTTTGTCTCTTCTTGATCGTTGTCCCCAGCGGATGAAACCTTTGGTGTTGTTCTCAAAGAATCGCGCGACTGATGGTTGTAGAGGACAGAAGTGGGTGCTGGGTTTTGGCACTCGTAGCCTTGAATGCGATATGTGCCTATAGACTCAATAAAATCTCTGAAACCAAGAAACCATGTCAAGTCGGACCTTTGTCAAATTCATCCCTGCCCGTAAAAGTGTGAAACCACGTAAAGGCCTTCAGAAGTCCGTCTTGATCCGACTTCGTGACTTGTAATAACTGCGAACCATATTGGCCTGCGATTCTCATTGCCTCGTAGGTGTCCACCTCAGGTTGGATATCGGCTTTGCAAGCAAGAACTATAGTTGGTAACTTCATGTCGTGATAATAATCTAGAATAATCTCAGTGTCAGGTGGTTTAAGCTCCATGAAGAACCTACGTAGAAGTCCTTCGACAGCATTGAACGAGACCTTCCGGCTTGTGTCGTAACAAATGAGAACTCCGTTGATCGTCGAGTTGTCTAGCCAATCCGGGGGCTCTGCAGGGACGCTTGATACATTTATTTCAATGACACAGATAGGGAGAGTAGACCCCTCATAGCCTACTTCCCCATCCCAATACGAACCTGGAAGGAGGCGGAAATAAGCCACGAAGTTAAAGGGCGTGATTAAGGGAGACAATACATCTTGTGAAAGTTCCTTGCAAACGGCCGCGTATGCCATGTTTGATCACAGTCGACTTTCCACATCCAGTTGTTCCCACCACAATCAGGGTATAAGGTGAAGTAGAGGCTGAGCTATCAAGTTTGTCCAATGAACGTCGTCGACTGTTCATTAACATGCCACTCCGGCTTTGAATGCGTCCCCAAGTGGCTGTTGGTATCGGTCGTGATATGGAAGACTCTGCCAGAGCCAAAGACTGTTGTGGCACTTCTATTGTGCCAGAATTCACAGACTTGCTAGTCGTGCTGCTCATACTGGACATCGAACTCAGGGTCGGAATGCGAGAGGGAAGAGCGCGAGAAGGAAGAGAGAGTTCACCGCCACGAATGTGAGGTCGTGATGAATTCTTGAGTGAGGCATGACGGTAACGTTCATTTGGATCTGATCGTTCAAAATCCGAATCGACAGACCCATCCCCTTCACCTGTGGAGGAGTCAACGCTCGGCGGATGGGTTTGCCCGAGTAAGGGGCAATCATGTTCAGAAGTCCTGGGTGGGTTGAATGCCGATCCCAAAGTACCCTGGTTAGGATGGGACAGGACAGAAGGATCTTCTGGACCAACGTTAATGAAATGATCAACTGACGCTGACTTTCCTTGAACGGCAATGAAGGACATTGCTAAATCGTCTGGGGATGGATAGGCAGTCACGAACGAATCGGCAGACGAAGGTGATAGAGAGAGAACATCGGGATCTTCTGGAGCAGGCGAGAGATCGTCCGAATTCGCGCCTTCAAGCATTTCAGGAGGCGGAAGTAATAGAGCAAAATGGCGAGTGGATGAAGATGTATAATATAAGGTATTGTCAGTTGCTCTTGAAGAAAGAAAAGATGCTTGAACGAGTCGATCCCACAACGAGCTGATGGATGGACACAGGTCACACAAACATCACTCAACTGGTGGCAGTGGTTTGTTTAACCACTAGTACTTATCTATGCCTGCACCAAGGGTCCTACTCACTGTATGCCTGCGTTTTTTCTCTTTTCCATTGTCTAATTCCAACAGAATGATGATGGTCCCCCTCATCCAGAGGACTCTCCCTATATCTTAGGCTTATATCGTTACTTAACGGAAGAGATGGGTATGTCGACCAGACTATCCCTTGAAGTTCTATCTTGATAAACGCCCGAGGCTGGAACCTGAAGGTCGTCCTACCAAGCACTCAGAAATCTTGGATTGGTAGAACAATTCTTCTTTTTGCGCTGCTGCTTACCTGATTATTTTCCCTAGGTAAAGCATATCATATAAAGGAAATCACTAAAGGAGCGTATTATTACCCGAAAGAGGATGGAACGGGCGAAATCTCATCAATTTCTAGGCCTTTGCAAGATGGAGAAATCGTTTGTACTCGTTCTGCACAGCCTATCTATTCTGATCTAATACTATCTTAATAGGCTGAGTGGATACTGTTGAACGGTGTACGACGCTGTCCCATACTTTTGAGGTCATCTCTAATCAACAATCAGACTCCAGCAACATGTGTGAATGTAGCGCTTCACAATCTTTTCCCCGGAAACATTGACCTCGTAGTAGGTTGATGTCCTCCCATCTGTATTATCTTTGATGTCTGATCTCGTTCATCAGGTTTCTGGGCCTAATCTTGGCCGAAACACTTCTGGTTGGCTTCAGACTTCCACACGCTCACAACTGACAACTAACTACTTGCTCTGCAGCTGCATTCGCTTTGTCGTCTGGCACTATTGGGGCAGCATTGTCTTCTTCTCTCTCAAAGGTCCGGTCAATCGCCTTGTCGTACGGGACTGTACTTTATCCGACTCCGACGAAGCTTTTCACGCCTGCACATAGACTGGGGTCGTCAATCATTGTTCACCTATGGAACAATTGGGGCAGTGATGGGGGAGGACTTAGAAATGGCGAGGTAGACTTGTATAGCATCAACATCCCTTTGGGCGAGAAGTTGTTGACAGAGCAAGGTCCAAAGATATGCACAACAACCATGTGGCGGAATTCCTATGGACGTTTGTTCAAGCGCTTAAAAGCCGATCCTTCTACGCAAAACGGTCAGGCGCTCCCTGTAGGACTGGATGCGCTGGGTCATGCCATGCAGGAAGCTGATTGTCGAATAACAACTGCCCATGACAACGGAGAATTGGTCTTTAAATTCTCACCAGATATGACTGATCTCATTACTCCCTCTTTTTCATCGCTACCTGTCGGCACTGATGCGTGGGCCCTGCATCAAGGCTGGATCAGCGTGACACCCCTTCGTGCATCCTTTGAGGAACCAGACAACAATGATAAAGAAGACTTGGAGAGTAGAATATGGAAACTAAAACTCTAAAATCCTTTATTTACATTGATCAGAGACAGGAAACTAACTTAAATATTGTCATTGTAATTGCAAGGATAGTCATTCGAAAAGTCGTTAGCATAAGCGGGAAGTGCATGGAGGCAGCATTAGTGACTTGGCCTTTGAGCAACTGTTTCTTGTAAACCTTGAGTGAATTAATGCTCCAGGTAGCATTCTAAGGGAGCAGGCAGACTTCACCGTCAAAGCCAAAAACAATAAGCAACAACATACCACGAAGTTTGCAGGATCCATCAGCCTCTGTTCACATGTTCCAGGACAGTGTGAGCTAGCATATGAGTTTCCTGCCCAATCACCTAGGATGATGCAAGCATTTAACCCATACTTCCTATATCGAAGTGGAAAGAAAGTACCGCAGAAAGTGATGTCTGCGTTGACCATTAGTACCTGTAATCACAGCAATACCATCGAGCAGCTCTCACCAAATACTAGGGAATGGTTGTAGAAGAATTCGAGAGGATTACAGCGTGTCGATTCAAGGGCAGCAGATGGATTACCCCACTGAGAAGGATCTGGATTGCCATCTGTGATGTCCTTGGGGATCGCAGCACGGTAGAACGACCCTTTCATTATAATGATCAGACATGGCTTAGGACAATAATTACGGGAGTGAACTGACAGACAGCAATGCCATTCTCGTCCCATTTCATCGCGAAAACGCCCCCACCTGTAGAATCAAAATATTGACCGTAAGATGCTCGGCTCAGTTCAATAATACTGCATCCAGAGTTTTGGTTGATATTTCCATTGCAGACGAGGTTAGGTTGCCCGTTGAGTTGCTAGCGAGGTAAGACCATGAAATACATTTGTCAAAAGTATAACCTACCACGATTGTCCCAGTGAAATTAGATTCAGGTGTCAAGTAACAGCCTAAAGCAATTACTTAACGCCTCGAACTGCAGGGGAAACATTCGGTATTACCGTCTCTTGTATGCCAGGCGACTTGATTGTGTTCATTATCATGCACACCTTCTATGATGTCGATTTCACCGGACTGAAGGCACTGGATGAATTATTGCTCTTCTAGATCACGAGTTGACACACCTGAGGCCATGGATCACTGCCCAGAGTCCAAAAGGCCGGCCATACTCCTATGCCCCATCACCACATCGACTTTCAAAAACAGCTAGGTGTTACAGGATGCGTACCACAACCCCAAGGTGCTCTATTCAGGTCGAGGATAAATAGACCGGTGGTGTATTGTGCATAGCTCGATATTCGGACACTTCAATCCATTAGGATTATGCGTGGGCCATGTGAGGCGTCAGAGAATTGACTGACCTATTTCGATAGACACCCTGATCTAACCAGCTTGTGTTATCACCCTTCATGATAACGACTCCGTCGTCCTGCACGTATGCCAGGCCCAATTCAAATGCCTGACTTTGATTGACGTAGCTGAAACTTGCCCTCAGTGCAAGATCGAAATCACTCTGGATACCACCCACTTGACTTGTCCGCTGGTGAAGAATGTCAATTTCATGTGCTTAGTTCAAGGTCGCACGACATACTTAGTAGGATCTTTGCCGGTGAAGAATGTAAAATTGCTGGGACAATGATGACTCCTCAAAACCCTAAACATATATGTATCTTGAGTACCTACTCGAAGAAGGTTTGTCCCGAGTATTCATCTTGAGGAAGCCAGAGGAATGTGGATCCGTTAGGGTTGGTATTCAGATTGCTCCTCTTCATGATGGACGGATGCATTTCGCGTGGTACTGTATCCATTTGAATAGAGGACTCGTAGGGATGGGTCGTCCTCTGCGGGCCGAGGTAGAGTCTGGAGGTCGATACATACCGCGGCAAGTCCAACAAGATGAGGAGTAGAGATAGAGTGAGATTGGGCATAGTCATGAGACAAATATCTTTAGAGAAGTACTTCAGCACATATAAAGGGCTAGAGAGTGTCCTATATGACGTGCTCCGAAATAATGACCACAGCACGTTGTCGGCTAAATCAACCTCATGTTTGCCATGCCATGACCCAATGTTCAGTGGTTGTTACGTAAACAACAATCATCTCATGTTAGCGGCTATCTGACTCTGTCTCTTAGGGCAATTTCATAGACAATGCCGAATCATGTTTTTTGTGGGGCATGGTTGTATATAACGCATGGGCATACAAGTCAGAAAGATCAACAATGAATAGCAGAAGATCAACGGTAACGACGGAGACTGAGGGTGTTGTGCTTCTTCCAGGTAGAACGAGCAGGTGCATGATTATGACGATGTCCCTTGCCCAAACCACGGTTCTAAAAACATAAGGTGAGACAAGAATGACAGTTTCAAAACTCGACTATAACCAACCTGCTTGCCAACACTCGTCAAGCCACGAGCTTCGCGACGTTTGTGCACAGGGTTGGTGATCCAATTAATCCTTGGGTCACGACGGATCTAGTTTTTTCATGAGATACGAAACAAACGAAAACGATGTGACAAGTACGTACCGCCTTATGATTGGGGTCCACAAGGATGACTTCGTAGTATTTGTAAACGCCATCCTGATTTACCCAATACGAGTTCAAAACCCGCAAATTCCCGCAACGCCTGCCTACACGCTCTTCCGCCGTGCTCCTGAGACTGCGCTGGAACTTGAGGTGGTTGACACCATGACGAACCGGTTTACCATAGGTTGCTCCTATAAATTAATCAATGAGTCTGAACATCGCTATGTTCTTGAACGATATCCTCACCTTTGGGAGCATGCTTTTTTCTGTTGCCGCGTCGGACACGAACACGGTAGATAACGTAGCCCTGCTTGGCCTTGTAACCTAAGCGGCGAGCCTTGTCTGGACGGGAAGGACGAGATGCGCGGTGGATGACATTAAGCTGACGATATTCCCAGCATCTTAACACTCGATGAGTTATGACAGGGTCGGAAAAAGCAGTCCAATGAAGTACCGGACACGCAAAAGGAATCGGAGAACGTCCGATTGCTTCTTCTTATACAACTCGCCAATGTATTTGTATGCGCCCATCTTGCGGCTGGAGAATACAGAATCAGGAATGAATCGTTGCTATATGCCTGAGGTTGAATGACATACCTTGCGTTCTTGACGTCCTTTTGAGGCCGGCGTAGACAATTATTTCCCAATGTGCAATGCAGGCTTGGGAACGACTGTGTAGTTTCATCGGCAAATTCCGTAGCCCTAACCTCATTTTGGATCCCACCTCATCTGATAAACAACAAACGGAGATTAGTGAAGTAGACGCATATTGAACTGTTGGAACGTCTTAGTGGTATTTTTCACTTATCATTACAGGTCTGAGCTATCATGCAAGGCTTGTCAATAAGTTGAGTTCCACTGACTCAAGTAAGACACCATTTTATTCCAGCCAGATATTAAGTAAATGAAATCCTCGGGAAGTCCTCTGAATCCCTGAGAGATGGGCTAAAGACCTGCTGAGTATATTGATGATATCAAGATCAAAGCTTCCAGGTTGTGGTAAGCAATCTAAATCGGACATAGTAATCCAGTCAATGAACTTCCGAGTCACTTTTGTGCTCTGCTAGTAATCAAAATTGTTACATCTAGGCTACTGCTATAATATTAATAAATGCATCAAACTACCAGCATCGCCTTTCCAAATAATCATACAACGTGATCGTTCTAAGTGTAAGTAAGCGATGTCAGGAATCAATTATGCTCCGCCCTCTCTCCCAAGGCGAAACCACGCCGTTCCCAAGAACAAAATCCAAGCCATCACGATAAGAGCCACACTGAGTATTGCAAATACCACGCCCCTCCTCATCTCTGATCTGCTAATAATTCCTGATTCTCGATTTCGACTGCCCATGTAACTGGTTTGCATTTCAGAGCCACTCATCAAGCCTTGGTTTTCTTCATTCGTTGAGCGGCTTCGCTTCTGTATCATGTCTCGGGCCTTCATTTTCTGTAAGCCGGCGAGCCCTAGGATACTGAACAACTGAAGGACGTTGACAGCGACAAATACATTGAGGAAATGCTGTAGAGCTGCTTTGCTAGTCCTGCTATCGCCTCGCTTTCGTGCATCAAGAGCAAGTCCGGCAAGTGTTTGGAATATCGTCGATCCAGTTTGCTCGAGCTAAAAAAAACTTGTGGTATTGCGAATCCAGATAGTCAATAAAACATCAACTTACACTCTTATGAGCACCGAGTGCCGTGGAGACATATTTTAAAGAGACAATTTTCGGGACCAGAACGACGAGTAATACTATTGATTCATAATGACAACCAATCAATAAAGAACGAGAGTAGTAAAGATTCAAAAGAAGAAGACTAACGAGGTGAAAAGCCATGGCCTATTGCAAACAGCGCTATCGCTGGTGCGGGTATTCGCGTCCACGTGGGTGGTAGGACAAGCCACAAATATGATAGGAGAGTCAGGCACGATGAGGTGAGCAGCAGGCGGACAATAATGGAACTGTGTTTGAATCGGTCGACAAGATAGCCGCACTGAGGAAGGATAGTTTAAAAATTTGCAAACGATCAATTAAGGGGTATCAACGTACGGCTGGATACAGTACCAAGCTTCCAGCGAGGAGATAAGACGCTTGAGTTGCAGCATCTCTTTCACGCAAATTATATCGAGTTTCGATGATGTTGCTATGAAGCATAAGATAAAAAATACACGTAGACCGAGGCCGAACACTCACGCAGCAAGGTGTGTGAAAGGCGACCACATCATACCACAGAGAACGTTAAGCCCGATATATCTGGTAGAAATCCCGCTTCAACACATCTATGTCACAGCAAGCGAAGAAGATAATTCCCGTACGCCCAAAAGACGTCCCCCAACTTAGTAACTTCATGAAAATTCACTTTTCGTTTTTCAGCCACCTTTTTCAGGGCTTGTGCTTCTGATACGTTGGCCACTAGACGAGTTTGGGCTTCTTCCGCTATGTCGGTTGCTTCCAGTTCTGCGCCTGCGCCGTCGATCAACCATTTAGAAGCAGTGATGTAGATAAGGTTGATGACTACTGATAGAGCTGCAAGGAGCGTTGCAACGTAGAAAGGTGCTCGAGGACCACAGCATTCCGTAAGGGGGTATGATGTACGAGCGGCAATAAAGGAAGCACCTTTTCCGGCAATAAGGCCAAAAGCCATGGAAACGCCGAGTCCGTGCGATTTGAAAAAACGAACGATGATTGTCTCTTGTACGACGGCAAGAGGACTGACTCCAAGTCCGAAAATAAACAGGCCTAGAACCATCAGTCGTACGTTTTCGCAGATGTCGCCGAGAAGGAGTAATAGCTGCCCTACAAGTTACCCAACAGTTAAAACGGAAACATGACGAATCGGACGGCAACCTTTACCTACAAATATGACACCCGTAGCAAGAATGCTAGTGAGGGTAGTTCCCAGCCGGCTTGCGAGTAGTCCGCCAAACAGCGGTGTCCATGTACTATTCAAGCTGAATGCGGCAATCAAGAGACCGAAATCGGTGTGCGATGTTCCAATCTCACGAGCCAGGCGACTCTTGAGTGGTCCCAGAATATACGAAGCACTAAGGACATCGTGAGCGCTGTACGGGTGGGTAATCGATAAAGAACACATACTAATGACTTCCAACGCTGAGGCTACAAGTACACAAAAGGGCCAGAGTTCGAATGAAAAACGCTCTTCGTCTGACCAAAGGTGCCGGCTGCTCCTGCAACAAGGCTGTTGTAGTAGAAGAGTCCACTTCATCTGCCATACCATCGTGACTGGTATCGATGAATTCGTACTCGAACCTCGAGTCGATGCCACTTGAAGGTTGCGTAGTAGTGGCAAGAAGCTCGTCACATGAAGAGCGACGATGGTGATAGCCACCAGAGTCTTGGGCGGCCGGTACCATATAGAGAGAGAGAAAAGAGAAGATGGAACCCAGTGAGAAAATCCTTTACATATGGGGGCAACTCAGTGTCTCTGCTGAGTGCCGGCAGCGGCTATTTACTATGATCACACGGATCAGATAAGCTCTACACGGAATACCCGGGCCCGCAGTGTCCATATTAAGTGGCTACTAGACAATGTTTATCAGACGACATAATAATTGCGCTGTATCTAATCAAAAGGACCGTCGAAACTGTGGTACAACGAATTTACAGAGAAACGCGAGAGTACTCACCTCACTCTTCCGGGGTCTGTCAAGCCACAGACATGTGGCCATCATCGTAAGCACACAGAGACCAAATTCCGTCCAACCTAAAGCCTCTACCGTCAACGACTGGCGACATCTACATTTGTTTGTGCCTCGGTCAAAGATGTAAAAAAAAAACCTTGAATGTCCTCTAGGCTCACCTGGATATGGTCGCAACTCCTGCACAATTTCCTCCGCCTCTCGTGTTGTGCATCACTCCTGCAGCAGTCCCCTAACAGTTGTTGGTCAATCAGCTCAAACCGAGAATTACGTCTAGACTGACTCACCCATAAGACACTTGTAGCCAACAGCCAGACGACAGAGCTCGCGACGTTGGCCAGAAAGTTGCTTGCACCGTCAAAAAACCAAAGAACGTACGCAGTAGAGAACAGAGTGGTCCAAGCCGCATTGAAGACAAAAAGTATCAGCCTGAAGCAGTTATTCGCGTTTAAGATGGCTGCCAATGATAACTTACAACACATGATACCGTTTACTTGGCCAAGTGCCATGTTCATTTCCAGCGCTGACCAAAAAGGCGGTGAGTCCCAGCTCAGCGAGAGCAGAACATGTCATTAAAGTAAACAAAAACGGGTGGTATGTTGATTTATTAGAAGACGGCCTCTGCTGAGGAGTCATCAGACGTTCCATTGGGAATTCCTCACGATGACGACCTCGGTGCCTAAGTGAGGGCGTTGGGACAAGTGAACGAAGGATGGTACGTTCATGAGGCATGCTGACTAAAGTACTGTTCAGGCGACAGCATTGGGCACACGGGAGGAGTTGTGACGCAAGCCCATTGAAACCTCATTGTCGTTCGACATCGCCTCGAGGCATACACACTACACGTTGTTTATCCATGGCTCAGTCTTTGCTGTCTTTGCAGATCACCGCAGTCAAATCACGAAGCGAGGCTCCCAAATCCCACGAGGTTGATTTGGAGACGCAAAATGAATTACCTCCAGAGATGAAATGAGACCATAAAGAACATTTTACATTTTTAATGCAGCCCTGGCTATTTCCAGCGCTCCCTCTTTGGTTTTATTTCCTTCCAAACATGCGTGAGCTGCGGTCTGTGAATATGATCAAAAGTAAGTAGCTTACCTCCAATGAAACCCGAGGCATGTATAAAGATGCCTCCCGGAATCCCAGATACTTTCGACAGCTCTTCATCCCTTAGCCCACGCCATTCTTCTGGCAACGCCTTTCTACTCTCAAAGCTTTCCGGTGAGACGGGGACTGCTTGGACGCGCCAATTATTTGCGGTCTCATCAGGGTACACGACATATATAGCTTCTCCTGGAACGATGCCAGACGACGCGTCAGCTTCTAACTCAAATAGATGTTCCTAAGCATGGGAAGTCAATGCTGTTTTTTCTCGAGATGACAAGAACAAACCTTCCAAGGCAGGAATTGCTCAAGAAGGATGACCTTGCCGGTTGAGTCGATAGTTTCTTTACTTTTGTTAACAGATGCGAAGAGGAGATCTCTGGCAGGCAACCAAGCATTTGCATAGTAATTCAATCGCCCCAGGAATTCTTCGCCGGTGAGCTGGGATGCTTTCGCAAATTGGGTCTGAGAAGAGGATGATTAGGAGATGTGATTCAAGGGAATGTGACAGCGTACGTCGACAGTTTGGGGGTCTGAAGGCTGATTCCAAGCAGGGTTGAGATGTGCAACACGACTGGAAAGATCGGTACGACCTCTGTACTTTGGCTTGATATCATTAGGATATTGGGAGATTCCGTTGTCAATCGCGTCGATCGCTTCAATGAATTCCTACCAAGTGGGTTGGTTATTTTGAAGAGGTAGAACAGCTGTCACGTACCCTGTACAGCTTGAGCCATAATTGTTGCACCTTTCCGTCGTCGACCGAGAGTTGCGTCACATTTGCAATGATTTCCTTGCCGAAATGCCTATAATATATGAGAGATTGGGAGATTGTTCAAGTGCAACTCACTTGTAAACCAAGCCTGCTGACGACAATTTTGTGGTAAAACCGTGGCCAAAAACTTGGTCGAAACCGCGCTGATGATGATCAAAACGCTGCGTGCTTTCATCGTAGACAGCGCCGACATCGACGACGATATTGCACGTGTCGAGGACAGCGAGGTCGCGAGTTCGTATCAAGTCTACAAAAAACGCGTTGAAGTCAAATAGAAGAAGACTTGGTGTAGACAGACAGACCGGCGTCACGATACTTGTTAGTGTGGCGAAGTAAAAAGACGGCGAGGGCTTCATCGCAGTGAAAAGTCCCGTTGTGAGTGCCAATGACCTGGGGGGAGGTTTGGCAAGGCCTCGGTAGCTCAGTGCTGATCAAACCTGGTGCAATTTCAGCCTCTTTGCTGGAGTTTCCTGAGACACGGCAGTCATGATAGGGCGGAAAACAAAACGGTAATGATTGATTGATGGATAGCAGTTTGTAAAACGGAGAAAAAGCATATGGTATGGGTGGCCGGTGTTTGCCGCAGTGAGTGTAGATTACGAGTCCTTTCTGTATCCTAAATTCAAATTGTCCGAAAGTATGGAAATATGTAAGAAAACCATCCAATGTTCTAGAGCACCATCAATGCTCCAGACAGCAGCAGACCTCCTACTCCAACAAGTATCGAGTTTTTCGCTAGTGTCGACGCAGCAGCGATGTACTTGTCATCTGGACCATTTGCAGCTCCCGAGGCACCTGGAAGGGGCGCGCCGTTGGGCCCGCCGCCGGCAGCGACTGTGGTGGCTGCAGTGGGAAGAATAACGGAAGATGTCGAGGTGGAGGCGGAAGCAGTGTTGTTAGAAGAGACGGTGCTGTTTCCCGAGACGGTGTTGTTGCCCGAGACGGTGCCGTTTGAAGAGGCCGACTGGGAGGGAGCAGCAGTGGACGTGAAGACGACGGTGCTGGTGACCGTGCTGAGCTGCCTGTTCGGGCCAAGAATAGTAAAGGTGGTGAGACTGGTTACGGTGGCCACGGACTGGGACGAGTTTGTGGCATTGGACTAGGACAGTGAGACGGGGCGGACCGCGAAGGAACAGAGACGCACCTGAGCGTGGGCCAGCAGAGCGAGTCCGAGCAGGATCGCTGCCTTCATGGTCGCTGGGAAGTCGGTCACGTGCCCTGCAGTGCTCTCCTGATGACAACACCCGAGCCTCTATCACAGACCCTGGTCGCGCTTGTCCTCGAGTACATTGCAGGCCCGGCCCTCGCTCTGCCCGCCCATCTAATCTCTGCCCCGCTCGCCCAGCGCCACCATTTCCTCCACATCACCCCTGATCAGCCCGCCCAGTATCTCGCTTGGCCATCTGATCTCCAGCCCGATGCCCAGCAGACTGCCGTCGATCTCCTCCAGTCCCTCCAGTCCCCTCTCCAGCATCCCGTCTACACCATCCGCTACACCGCAGATGCCGAGTCATCTTTCGCCCACGTACCCATCACTACCCACAACCCACCAGGCCTCCGTCTCGTCTTCCAATGGTCTTCAGACGGCTGGAAATTTCACAATCTTGCCCTAATGCCTTTCCCGCCCAACACCCATGATTCCGTATACGACATCCCTGATCGCCCCTCTGACTCCTATTGGGACGCTTACGCCCACAATGACGATCAGGACTCCGTCACAGAGGATGCCTATTGGGCCCAATATTCCACTGTCCACGGTCAGTCTCGTTCTTTTTTCCTATGTCCTTACTCATCTATTCTAGGATCGGCCGATTCTGGACGCCCTACGCCACCCGCAACAGTTCGGAAGCTTGAAAACGAGCGTGTCGTAGTAGACTACCCCTGCCATCGTACGTCGTCCCCCTACAACCCACTCGCGCCCCCATCCCCCGGAAGACTTGCCCGTCTTCTAGCCAACGTTTCTCCTCAACCTCCTTCGCCCCCTTTGGATGGTTCTGACTCTGGATTCGACTCAGCATCCCCTTTCGAAGAGAAGATGAAATCTTCGTTCCCAGCCGTGACGCATGCTCCGTCTTTTGCTGCCTCTTCAACGGTCATACCAGACAACGAATCCAGAATCGCCCTTGAGAATACCATTCGTGGTCTCTACCAACTATGGAGAACCAGCAAGGTCACAGATTCCAAGGACCGCCAAGAGTTTCTGGAGATTGTCCAGCAGGCTCTTGATCAGTAGTCTGTGCATAGCTAGCTGTACCACACGATATCTTCTGCTTTGTACCTGGTCTGTCTGCACACACGTACACTGGGCTTTTCTTCATGTTCGGCAATTTATCCAACCGTTCCAACTACAAAAGGTCCCCTGAGTTGGATATATACTGCACAAAATCTGAGATAGTTGTCCGTAAGTTGTATACATGAAATGTCGATGACACCAGCTTAAGCATCTGGATATGTTACAATCAAGAAGAGTCCGAACCAAGGTTATAAACAAGGTAGTCGCGTTGGCATTAGCAATTTGAGTTGCGCGTCCTGTCCCAACATTTTTCTCATTTCGCGTCTTGGTCCAAGTCTTCGCTATTCTCAGAGTCAGCATCTTCCTCCTCTCCATCCTTATCTACGGCTCTGACTGGCAAAGGCGGCTGGTCGGGTAACCTCTGTGGAGAATGGGTGTTAAGGACCTCGGGTATACCAATTGTGAAAATCAAATAATAACCTTGAAAGCGAATTTGCAAACAAGATATTTCCCTGGGTTCAAGCCTTCTTCTATCCACGCCTGAAAGAATTTCCAAATCAGCGGATGATCAACTCGGACTTCTCAAGTTATTCATTCATGCCTTTTCGACTTTGTATAGGCCGTCATACCGATACCTGCAGCGTCGAATCAGGATCAAGTCGAGTGGCGACTCACGAAAGGACGGTTACCCTTCACTCGGAGCATACTTGGATCGAAGCTTGTATCCTCGAACCACTCTTATAGGTTTACCACTTTCGCATGAGTACTGAATCCAGAAGTCAGAAATGGTGCACAAACTGGTTAATCTTTGCGACTCACCTTCAATGCGCTGTTGAACTAAAGGCAAGGAATGAAAAGACTACAGTCAGTTGTTTATGTATCGCAAAAGTGAAAAAAAAAACAGTCCCACAGGGTTATCGAAACTTTGATCAGAGCTCTGCGGTGCTGTACGAAGCTACGAGGACATTGACGCCATAAGAACAAGAACATCGCATGCAGATGGACTAACATTCTTCGGAGCTGCTTTCGTTCCCTTGAGATCCCTGCCACCTAAAAAAGCCTTCAGATTCCGACAGCGACGGATCCTTCAAAGGGGCGTAACCAACCAGAACCAGTGTACGTGCTAATGACTAAATTTAAGTGATGTCTTTCCAGCACATAAGGACTCACAATGCATATCCAAGATCAACATCGTCCTCGTATCCCCCGCTCAGTGCTACACTATAGGCACCTTTCGGGCCGCCAGAAATCCCTGCTACCGTAGGACTTGATTACTCCTTGTGAGGTTCGACTGCTTCCTGTTGACTGCAAACGGACACGTACGCGTGAATTGAGTCTCGACTACACTCCATCCTAGTAGCCCACCAAGAACCAATCTCAACACCCGGTATCGTCCCAAACGTTTTCCTGAATCAATTTAAATCACTCCAGCTCGTTTGATGTCCGTTGGAAAACCGACTTACGGGTCATACCGTCGAACTTGATTGAGTTGGCTAGGAGCGCGAGGTGGTTTCTTCTGATCTGTCTTCGGAAGCGGGACACTTCGCTGCTGTTCAGCAGTATAGTCTACTTTTTTGCCAGACGTCCTAGAGCTTCGACGGACTCCGCCAGAAACAGGAGAATCCACCCGCGTCACTTTCACGACAGGATTGCTTTCTTCGCTGTCGATCGACGCTTTCCGTTTTTTAACTAGTTTTGTTTCCTTTGGCTTCTGTTCAACCGGCTCAAAGAGAGGCTGGTGGAGTCCAAGACTTCTCAATATAGCTGCATTCTAATAGGCTTACATCGTCAGCAAAAAAAATTCATGCAGTGTTTCAGGGGCCTTTTACTCTCTCGATATTTCGCGCTTTTTCTTTTTCATATTCAGAAACCATGTTCAAAGATGTGAAAAAGGAAAGAGAGTGGTTTTCCAAGTGATTTTGTTGGCAAAGGTGGTTGTGAACGGAACCAAAAACGGAAACTGATTTTTCTCTGACCCGAGTCACATGAACTGCTTGTGATCGTGTAGAATCTAGATTACATAACTTAAGGATTGCACGTGGAGGATAATAAGCTCTGTCAAAGAGACCTGGTGCGCCCTGCGCAGCTAGATTATTTGATATTCTTGAGCTATAGAAGGCTGCGTGAGAAGAGATAGCAATGGAAAGGCGTAGCGACTTACACGCTGAGTATTCATGTGGAGCTTTTGCTCAACACGAACGGCTTTCCCCTCAATCCTGTCAATTCTACTATTCTGATTGTCCAGCTCAGAACCCATAGCCATGCCAAGCGCTTTGAGCCGTTTGGAGACTTCACTGATCTCATCCAGATTGTTGTCCAGTTCATCCTCGAGCTCATCATCGGAGGCCGTCGCTTCGAATTGATATCGTTTCCTCTGCTCTTTCCTGGCCGCCTGTTGTTCTGCTGACTTGAAACGGGCTCGAACTCCACTCCCAATGAGTTCTTCATCCTCGTCGCCACGACCATAAGTGGATGCTCGCCCAAGGCGGTTCTGGGATTCCCGAATGTCCATCATAGTCTTTTCTCTCTCCTCACGTTCTTCGTCATAACGCGCTTGTACTTTCGCTTCCTGCGCAGCACGTTTGGCGTCTTTATTGAAGACGATGACTGGTCGGAAGATCGAACGGTTAAGCTGTTTGAGTTCGCTGGTATTATCCTCAGCACGAGCGGAGTGGCCCTTGGCCACATCCAAGTGACGTTCGGTGTTTGCAAGCTTCTCTATGGGTCGCAAATCAAGCACAGGAATATCAAATGGGTAATGAGAGACATGCCTGATTGATCGCCAAGACGCGTTAATGTGCCGCGGGCGGTTTCCTCAGCTTCCCGCGCCATCCGAAGAGCATTTCTCGTCGAGCTGACGCTCTCTTGTTTGGTGAAGCGAGTTTGTTGTTTAATCCCCTCTATATCCTCTTCGTTCTCTTCGCCTGGGTTAGGCTCCGGACGTCCAGATTGTGGACCATCGAAAAACCGTCCGGATCCAGACTTTGACGGTTTGTAACCAGCAAAGAGCTCGTTCCGGTCTTTCTCGATCTCTGCTGTACCACGAGAGTAAACATCACCAACTCCGTTACTCCTGCTGTATTTATCTCTGTAAGTCTCTTCCGGAGGGTACGAAGCAGATCGGTTGCTGGGAGTGTTAAGGCTGCTAGGGGCATTGTAAGGATCGCCGTCTCGGCTAGCGACGTATGTGCTGGCATTCGAATGATATGTCGATCGGGAGGTGGGTCGAGGTGGGTCTTGCACCACTGGGGGAATAAGATTCTGGTCTTTCCGTTTGAATAGAGGCATGATAAGTGTCTTGTGGGAGGTTGTAGCTGGATGAACCCAAGTCGACTGATTTCGCTTGTTTCGCCAATCATGTGACAGGCACAGCTTTGGTTGTCATAGCCAAGGGCGTCGTGATTTGAATGTACATACTACAATGGTTCAACGCTCCAACAACCCGGTACTCGTTTGCAAGCATTGAGAAACATACTGTCAAGGGACTCCATGACTAATCTCATTTGGACCGAGTTCAGAGAGGAACGCCGCGGGGTGTGTTTTCAAAACAACCCTTGTAAGCTTGAGCTTGAACGTTTGAAAAGGCACCCTTGTAATCTGTTGTTTACCTGATTGACATTCCTTTGGGGCATCCAGAGTCAAAATGGACAGTAAGTGCGTGATGAAACTCTTGTCCCCCATAAATGGGAAGAAATCCAAGAAATCAAACAACCTTCATCGAGATTTTTCGTCCCGCAGTTATCCCGATCCTGCGGTATCCACAAATCGGGAGAAACAAGAACCTCGTAAAATGGATGTCAGCAAGCAAATACGGATTAGTGCATGGTTTTTTACTGTCAGGAAGAGCGCTTTGATTGTATTAGGGCTACGCTGATGTATTAATGGCCTACACATGGACGAATTGCTAAGCCATTATACTCGGTTTACTGCTGGCGAGCAGCTGTGACATATACAGGTGATAGTTGTGTTTAGAGTTTCTACCGTAGATATTCAAGACTAAACTATGTTGATCGTTTTCGCCGACCCTTCCCCGAGTCTTTTTTTGTTTTACCGACAATTGTAACCCCTTTGCCGCTCTTGACAATACTTTCTAGGGCTGCCTCCTTCTGCTTCTTGACCGAACCAATCCGTTTGACCCTCGCAAACTTATCAACGCTTTTATCCAGCGCGTCCCGAGACTTCTTCCTTGCTTTCCGTTCTCGTCCTCGTAAGGCTCGTTTTTCGGCAGGTGTGAGTTCACTTCGTGCTCGAGGGGGAACAGCTGAAGGTGCCAACACTTCTTCAGGTGCAAACATGGTAGCGACTGACTTAGTTGTAGGGAGCGCAGACTCCAAAGTCGCCGTAGATACATTAGAAACAGTCGAGATAATGGCCTTGGGCTGATGCAAGCGTTGAGCTAATTAAAGTTAAAGTTGGGGTCGAAAGATTTCACGCACCTGTTTCGGTAAGAAATAAGAGTTACACAGCGCGTCAAGCTTGTGACATATGCCTTCCCAGAGTTTTTCAATGTCTTCATGTTCCTTCTTGAGCTTCCCATCACGATCCTCGCCAGCTACTCCACCTGTTTGACTCGCTGTATATTCGTCCTCGTAGATCTGAGCCAGTGATTGGACTGATTTTGTATCCTTCAATTCGAATACCCGAGAAGGTAAGAAAGCTCTGTCATCTAATGGACGAACGCGAACAACGTCGTCGAAACGGTTTTCGGATATTCGAGCTTTGATCCGTTCTTCAAGACTACGCACCGTGTCTTCCGTCACGACGGGCACAGCTTTCATCGCTCGTTCAAATTCGAGATCTTCTTCAAGAACAGAATTCTGCGGACGTGACTTTGAACTAGCCTCTCCCATCAAGACCCAGTCTTTGGGTCCAACATTTTCAGACTCCAATTCTGCTATCTGTTCTCGGAGTTCAATCATTCTCTTTTCATGTGTCGAAAGATCTGTAGGAAGAGATATTAGACGCAAAACATACACAGAACACGGTACATGATCAACAGCTTCACCATTTGTGTCGGTATTAACACTCTCATCAGCGAAGAGGTCGTCTTTTAACCGTTCGATTGTTTCTCTTGAATCATCGAAACCATTCTCGTCATTCTCGTTCGATAGCTCAGAACCCTCAACATCGACCTCAATCTGATCCTCATCGTCGAAGTTCCCCTGACTGTCATGTTCACTTTCATCGTAGTCATCTTCGTCATCTCCCTCTTCTTCATCTTCGTCGTCATCGTCGTACATTGTGTAGAGTGGAAGATTCTTCCCCTTTGCCTTAATGTTCCTTACTCTAACCTCTTCATGGAACCGGACTTTTCCGGACTTCAAAGCGCTACCTGCTTGATGTTTGACTGAAGTAGTCCTTCTGGGCGGTACGAAGAAATCATCATACATAGCCTCTGAGAACGGATGTTTTAAAATGGTTGACAATGGAAGTTACGCTCTTACCTCCCGCGCTTTCCCCGTTATCATTCAGATCTTCCTCCCCTTCCAAGGCAGCAAAGAGATCAACTGATGCATCGTCGTCTGAGTCCCCTTCTTCACTTAGTCGGCCCCGAGATGATGACTTAGCTTCTGCCTTTTCTGTCTCAGCATTAAAGGAAGCCAAATCAAAAAATGCGTCATCAAGCTCGGAATGTTTTCCAGCTCTAGACCCACGAGGTTTGCGTTTCGAAGGGGGAGATGAAAAGCCCGGTCCTGTATCATTTTCGTCCGAGGATGGGTCGTGCAGGTCTGTAACACTTTCTGGCAAACCATCTTCATGATCCAAATCTTCCTCGTCACCTTCATCACCTTCTACCTCGCTGCTACCAGTGACATCCTCGTCAGAGGAAGAATTGTCTGCGCCCTCAGGTACATCGAAGTCCATGACTTCACCGTTCGCCATCGCTTTTAACATCTTGTTCAAATCCTCGTCGTCATCATATTCATCTTCGGAGCTGCCACCCTCCATTGATTCTTCCACGTCTATGTCGGGATCGCCTTTTAGAACGTGTTCAAGTGTTTTGCATATGTGTTTGGAACGTAGGTCCAGTTGTGCCCAGACCTGTTCATCGTTCATGCCTTCGACAAAGAGGTAATCAATTGGTGTACTGTCTACGATAGATCCGAGAGGAGGTGGACTGGGCGTTCGCTTTCGTTTTCCTTTTGAAATAGTCTGCGATCGCGTCTGCGGAGCGTAAGATGGGTCGAGAGAAGCTACCAGTTGGTTTATATGGTGTTTTGAATATTTCTCAGAAGATACAGCTATAGAAAGATGTATCATAGCGACAGAAAAGTGCAGAGGAAGAGTCATACCGAGGTCGAACAAAAATTTGCTGGCATCCAGGGCAACTGAACAAATATCTTTGCTTCCCTGCGCAAAACATTCTGCATTGGTATTGACAAGATCTGAAAGGACTTGCAGGTCAGAAAATTGAGAGCGCGGATTGGCGATGGTCATCAGTGTCAGCTGAAGAACTCGAATCTATTTTGGTACTCCTCATTGTTTAGAAGAATTGATGTCAAAAAATACCATCATCAACTTGACACAAATCTTGCATTGAGACGCACCCCCGTCGTCAAAATGGCCACGCCGCGTTCCATTCCAACGCTTATGTACAACAATGGCTGTTGACGTTATCCGTTGTCCTGAACTATGTATCTTTTGTCCTTCTCATTCTCTTGCGCTCGTTCGGGAACAATGGAAGGCACATCCTCATGCTATAAGAACCCGTTGTGTTCAGCATCAAGAGAAAGCATTAAGCCGCAGAGCGAGCTACTTGGCACATTTTCACCTGTCCTATTCTTAATCCTAATTTTTTCACTTCCCCTTTATACTTCTTAAATTAGTCTCCATGATTGCAGGTCTATCCAAAGCCGCTACCCTATACCTTGCTCCCCTTCTGCTTCTCACGGCACTCCTGCTTTCCTCGTTTGCATTCTTGGCTCCAGTCGTCATGTTGCGCAATCAGGTTGCTCTCCTCACTGTGACGCCCTCGACGTCATCTGTCCAAGGGGACAATGTAGACGGACCAAGTATTTTCTTGGGCCTCTTAGGTTTGTCTTTGACATGATATACTAATATTAGACAACTGACCCGACAGCAGGGTCGTGCGGTCAAGCGTCTAAATCGTCCCAGCTAAATTGTACGATTCCAACGTTGTCTCCAGTCTACGGTGCATACATTCGACCTTCTAGCTTGCCACCCTCTCTACTTTTCTAACTGTCTTGTGTTAGACACGTCGGTCCTTCCCAGCAGTGCTCCCAGCTTGCTCTTGTCTCCTCCTACGGCTTCAACGCCTGCCTTTATCGCCATATCCTTAGGGTTCCTGGTCTCATTCTTTTTCACGTTCACCCTGATTTCTTTCCATCACAAAATGGGGAAGTTTGGCGTGGTGTTTCATAAACCTATGATCCAGCGTATTTCTGCGTGGGTCGGCTTCATTGGCTTTTTCATAGGTAGCCTAAATCTTCCATCTCATTTCAACTGAACTGAAAGGAAAGGACAGGTCTCACCGCGTTTCTAATCGTCCGCATGTGGTTTGGAAAAGCCGTTCAGGATTTCAACAATACTATTACCCTTGAAGGACAAAAAGGACCAAAACTCGTCGCAGCAACAGGAAATGCTTTCACTAGTAAGTCACGCTCTCGCTCGTGGGCTCACATTAATATCGTACCAGTGGCTTGGGTCGCATTCGCATTCTACGCCATTCCGGTCATCATTTCCTTGACCAGATTTAACGTAACTTCACAATGATCACATAGACTGTATGATCTCGGACTATCTCCCATACGCACGGGGGCCGAATGGAAAAATATGCAATATGGGCCCTCCCAAATCTCGGATCATTTAGATGAAAAGATGAATTACTCCGAAACATATGTTAACGCGAATACTTAATGATTCTTGATTGCAAGGCTGCTGGCAAACAGAAAGATTCAAAAAATAATAGCAGCTGGTTATTAATTTTGCAGAAAATGGCCAATCACTAGTAATTATATTCGTTTCAAGTCAAGACAAGAGAATGACCAAAAGGGTCTGGTCACAGTCTGCATGTTTTCTGACTCCTGGCTCAGCTTCTCACAGCTTTCTCTGTATCCGTCCATCGATCTATGACCAAAGGATGTGTTTCTTAATACGGGTAGACTCCTTTGGACGATAATGGCGATAGCATTCCTTCCCAGGGCGACAGCTCCATGCCTTGTATGCGAAGTGACTCCGAGCCTTGAGAAACCTGTAAACACGTATGCTACCATTTCGGCCATTCTGCGTTCTACTCCTCGAGCGTGAGTCACGCAGAGAAGTGCTGAGGTATAAATATTGAAAGCATCTGAATCCCATGTACCGGTCCCCTCGCCGAGATGAAGCGAAATTTTTCCATCGCTGTGGTTTTCCCACTCATTTCTCTTGTTTTTACTAGAGTCCTTGGCGCGGACATTGATGTTGTTCGCAGCAACAGACTCAACGGGATAATCTATGGAACCACTGGGGCAACGTCGATCGCAACTTGGTAATATTCGACATCGTTGTTGTCAACCAATTTTCTCGCTGAAGGTTCAAGTTGCCTAGGCTCTCTACTTTGACTTCAAATGGGTCATGGCCTGATGTCAATTATGCCACTGGTTGTGACGCCCAACAGGCGAGTTGGCCCGCTCAAAGTCATTGGAGCCGTATCAGTAGGTATTCCTGTCGGCTTCCGGAGGGGGCCCTTTTCATGACCCTTAGACACGTTCGCGGCTGCATGGCATGGCGGACTCAAGAATGCAAATCAATATGTGGGAGATACTCGACTGAGAGCGGCAATCTCAAGTGCCATGAACTTTTGGTTCTCTCAAGATTTCACAATACCTGCATGCCTAGATTCTGGGGGTACAACAGCCTGCCCATGTTCGACACCTGGGTTCTGGAATCAAAATTGGTTTTCCAATGTGAGTTACTCGCATGCTATTCTATTTTCGTTCTTCTTTAGTTCATTCCCACAGGTTATTTTGATACCCACATGGGTTGGTCAAGTGTTTCTTCTGCTTGGTGATAGCCTTACTGCACCGGAGCAATCTAGTTGTGCTTTGATGACGGGAAGAGCTTACAACACTTTCCAGACCGGTATCAATGGAGTCAGCGCAATTACCGGTGCGAATACACTAGACATTGCCAGCATCGGCATCGACCTAGGTTTATCCACTTCGAACATAACTTTAGTATCAGATGCATACGCCAGGGTTCACTCAGAGCTTCTTGTTAAAAACGGCATCAAAGCAGACGGCATAAGAGCAGACGGTTCTTTTGGTAATTTGGCATTGTTATGAAGTTCATAGAACTACAGATCTTTATACGACCTTTTTTTTTACCCAGGACAGCATGCAGGCATTATCTATAACGGAAATTACGGTGAGCGCTGTACTATATTCTTCACCGCAATATTGATTCAGGTTTGTGTCTTTTAGGCAAAGATTAGTATGTCAGTTGACGTCACTGTTTACCAAAGAGTAAAAGAACTTCAGTGCCAACGATGTCCTGGCCTTGGAAATTGCCGCAGACGTTACTGAATTTCAGGCCACGAAAGCGTCAAAAGATGCCTTCACAACTTTGCTTGACGGAAGCCAGTGGATGATTTTCCGCAACGTTGTTACCGCTGTCTTACACTGGGATTTCGTCAGTGACAATGGGTGTCCGAATCTGCTAAATTCTTATTAATGCGAAATCTGCAGTCAGTTTTAGGTCGCATCATCAGCCTTCCGGTCTCTCTCAATCAGTATGTGGAGTTGATTTAACCTGTATGTGTTGTCTCATTGGCCTATAAGAGCCACTGCCAATTTGAAAATAAACACTACACAAATTCAAATTCTGGCTCAGCTATGGAATTCCTCAGCCATCTCTCGAGTATACGACCACTTGTCACTAAACACAACTGATGCAAACGCCGGTGCACTACAAGGGAATCGCATGTTTTATGCTAATGATTACATGGTAAGGCAGAACCATCATCACATTTTTCTGCCCAGTATTTCATGATGACTCTACAGGTACAACGGGGAAATGGATATGTCACTACACTGCGGATGTTTTCCAAGCGAACTCAGAATACCGAATGTACAAACTCTCAGAATCCTTTTGGATTTCACCTTTCAGACGGCACTCTTTATACTTATGTCCAAGGCAATGAATACGAAGACATTTTTGCTGCATGGGATTGGAATCTTGTTCCAGGAATCACGGTGGATTATGATGCCACCCCTTTGACCTGCGGCACTGCCCGTAAAACTGGCACCCAGCCGCTTGTTGGGGGAGCCTCGGACGGTTCCATCGGTGTTGCAGCAATGAGGTATGAAACTCCATCGACGAAGACGTTGAATTGGCGGAAAACATGGTTCTTTCTCGAAAATGATGTCCAATTCGTCATGGTCGCCAGAATAACTTCTTCGACATCTGCACCCATATTCACCGTTTTAGATCAACGTAGACGTTCCGGAGATGTGTTCATCGATGGCGTCACTGCTGAGAGTGGTAATTTCACATCCCCTCGATCTTTGTGGCATGGTGGGGTTGGTTATACATTTAATACATCAAACCCTGGAACCTCGCTTTCATTGCAACTTGGTAACCGTACTGGGTCTTGGCAAACGATTGGGACTGCGACTGGGCCTCCGACTACTGTTGACTTGTTTGCTGCGTGGCTTAACCACACCGACACAACCTCTTCTTCTTCGTACATAATCTATCCTGGGACCACCCTAGCTTCATTTCAACAAAAGTCACAAGCATCTCAGCTTCAATCAATTCGGAACGACGGTAGTATTTCCGCCCTATTAGACGTTATTCATAACACAGCAATGTTGGTATTCTGGGTTAATACCGGTGGATCAGTTACAATTCCTTCTACAGTTGGGGATGCACCTGTCACGGTAAAATCGACAGGAAACTGCGCTGTCATTCTTCGCACAGATAGTTGGGTTGTGACCATTGCAGACCCCACTCAATTGCTCACAAGCATTACACTTAACTTTACTCTTGGATCCGGTTCTACGCCTTCGTCCTGGGGGACAGATAGATTCAAAATTTTGGCGATCAATTTGCCGACAGGCGGGCTTGCCGGAAGTAGTGTTACGCAGTCGTTGGTTTGAAATATGCAAAGTACTTATTTCTGTGCCTAAAAATATCTTAGTCCGAACTTATACTTCTACATTTTTCCCTTGACACCATCTTTCGTTTAATCGCAACAACTTCGAATCTCAAAACCCACTTGAAATTTCTCGGTTTGATGTCGGAAGCTTTCCGGCCTTCAATTATTCAACCGCATGACAGTAAGTACTAGATTATGCTACCTGCTTGAACGGAGTCTATTATATTAAAGAAGGTCAGATGGTGAAACCAACTTTTCGCCCAGCCATGCAGACCATGTAGCTCCTGTTCATTCTTATTGCTCTTCATATAAAGGGTCCTCAAGGCTAGTACACCGTTTCAAAACGATTGATTTGCGAAAAAAAAAAAACTTGAACTGACTCATGGAAAGTGCAACAACTCATGAGAATTCTCACGGCCCGAGATTGAGTTTGATCTGTCCAGGTAACTCCGAGACGCGTCCCCCGCATGGCTACTACGTGCTTTTGGCAATGTCCTTAATGCCGGACCCGCCTGAAACATCACCCTAGCCTCCTAATGCCACCATCATCGCTACCCAGTTGGTCATATCAGTCTGCGAAGAAGAGTCAGAGTTGACAATTATGCGCTCAAGGTCAACGCTGTTGAATTTGACACTCAGCTTGTTAGTCATATCGTTTTGAAACGGCCCATGCACTAACTTTAGCGGAGTGGTTCCCGCTATGGAATGACTGACAGTTACCAGAGCCTTGTCCACTCTGCGTAACGGGCCTCAAGATAGTCCAATTGGTTCGTTGAATGCAAATCCGACGTGTCCATTTAGGCAAAACGTTCCACTCAGCCTTGAAGACCCCTATCGTGGAATATTAGAACTGATGCAGACTTTTAGAGCTATGTGATATCCCGAACGAGGACCTTGAAACACAATGGTACGCATGTCCAATCTAGCTTCCCCGATTGAGAATGTCATTTTACCTTCACATCATTTGGAACCGCAAGAATCTTCTGATGATGGGTCACGCGAATGCAAAAAGCCGCAATACCTGCCCATACCTTTGGTATAAGAAATGAGTATCGCAAGTCGTTTGTGTGCGCTAGGCGATGAAGCGTATTCCGGTCCCCTTTGGTCTCATACTTGTTACCCTTTCGTATTCCCGTATTTCCATATGTGTTGATGTCAACGAACGTCTCCACACGAGCATTTCAGCTTCATCGGAGACATCCAGTAGCAGCGCCACTTCTTCGCTTTATACGCCGTCCTACCCGTCCCAGGCGTTTTCAATGGCAACTTCCAATCTGAGCGGCTACTCATCTGAACGAGCGTCTAGTTCGACTGCTGCCAGCATTGCGAGTTCTTCACCTGCTTCTACGAAGACAAGCTATCTAGCCCAGGATGATATTGACACCATATACGAGCGTCGTTCAGAACTAATCGTCGGTGCCCTTTCTGGTCGTACTAACAGCATTTCTTCTTGGTCTGAAATGCGTTTCTTCCTATGAATGTATTTAAGTACTGATGATATTCCATCATCTAGGATTTCTTCCTTGGGACCAGATGGAAAGTGGCCTGACAACGAGGTTGATTACACGACTGGTTGTGCCGCCCGTCGAGCAAATTGGCCAGCCCAGGAGCATTGGCGGCGTATTCGTCAGTCTTTGGAAATTATCATGAATTGGAATTTGAATACTCATCTCTCACCTGCAGTGGTGATGGCGGCCGCTTGGCATGGAGGTCTCCTTGGTACAGATCAATACGTTAGAGACAGCGTCATCAGGGCAGCTATATCAAGCGCAATGAATTATTGGTTTTCAAGAGACTTCACAAACCTCGCTTGTCTTGCATCAGGTGGAACTGCATCTTGCCCATGCACCAATCCTGATAGCTCGTTATGGTAGGGGATTATACTGGCTAGCAGCATTAAAAAGGATTAGCACTGAACCTGTCAAATTCACAGGAATACCAACTGGTTTTCTAACGTGAGCAGAATCAACTAATACACGATTCGCCTTCTGAAGAAGGCTATAGATCATCTTGATTCCGGACCTTGTAGGGCAGAGTTGTGTTTTGTTGAATGGATCTCTTGTTCCTGCAGAGGTTGTCAGTTGTGCTGGCATGCTGGTCCGCTCATATGACACCTTCGATACCAATATTCCCGGCGTCGGATTTCTAACGGGAGCCAACACTCTGGATGTTGCTAGTATTGGCATTGATTTGTCTCTGCTCACGGCCAATCTCACGGTACTTACTGATGCGTATCGAAGGATACACTTGGAACTCGCCATTAGAAACAGTGTCAAAGCTGATGGCATACGTGCTGATGGCTCTTTTGGTGAATACAATGATTTTTCCCGTGGATATCATTTCATGGTACTGATTGTTATCTGACAGGACAGCATGGTGGAGTTCTCTATAATGGGAATTACGGTGAGAGAAAGCTCCCCAACCTATCAGAATGTTTTCTCAATACGTTGTCGTAGGCAAGGATTAGTACGCCCTTGCACACTCTTCACCATACATTTCATTGATAAATATGATCGTGACACATGTAGCACTAACGATATTCTCGGTTTTGAAATAGAGGCTGGGGGTACTCAATTCGCTGCAAATGCTACTGCACAGGAAGCATTGGGAACCTTGTTTAATGGCGATCACTGGATGATATATGGGAACTCTTTGACAGGCACCTTGCATTGGGATTTCGTACGTGTTGCTGTTTTACTCTTTTAGGCACTCACGCTCTTTAATCAGTCTGTTCTAGGAAGATTCATCAGTTTTCCTGTCATTGACGCGCAGTAAGTTATCTCGCCACTGCTGACTGGTCATCTGGTCCATTAATCATAACTTAGAGCTACAGGCAGCATACACTTAAACCTGACGCAAGCCTTGGAGTTAGGACAAATCTGGTCTTCGGAATCCTTAGTTACATTTGCCGAGAGCTTGTCGCAGACCGTGACAAATGCTAATGCAGGGAATCTTGAGGGAAATCGCATGTTCTTTACAAATGACTATATGGTAAGGTTCTCTAATGAGGTGAAAGCAAGTCATACTCATCTAATTACCAGGTCCATCGTGGTCCTAATTATGTGACTAGTGTCAAGATGTACTCATCGAGAACCAAGAACACAGAGTGTACTAATTCCCAGAACGTAAGTGTTAGGCCGAGATCGGGAACATCACAAGCTGAAAGATCTATAGCCTTTTGGATTCCATCTCTCCGATGGAACGGTATACACATACCTTCGTGGTGACGAATACGAAGATATTGCTGCAGCTTGGGACTGGAACCTTATTCCAGGGACAACAGTTGATTATGAGGCAACAATTCTGAGCTGCGACCACACACAGTACAGTGGAGTCGAGGACTTCGTGGGCGGGGTTTCGGACGGACAAAGGGGGCTCGCTGTTATGAGGTACTCGAATCCGTTTACCAAATCCTTAAAATGGCAGAAAGCTTGGTTCTTCCTCGACAACGATGTGCAACATGTGATGATATCGAATATCATATCTACTACCAGTGCCCCGGTGTACTCTGTACTCGACCAACGTCTCCATACAACGCGCGTTGTTCAGGACGAAGTGATACTTGACGGAACTAGGTCACAAACACTGTGGCACGGAAATATAGGATATGTTCTGCCGCCAAGCGATTCTGACGACATGAACTTGGAGGTAGTAGTAGGGCAGAAGACTGGCAGCTGGTCGAATATAGGAACTTCGGCTCAGCCTCCTGCTACTGTCGACCTGTTTGCCGCTTGGATCGACCACAAGACACTTTCAATGCCGATTGCATACACCGCTTTCCCTGGCACAGACGTCACAACGTTCTCGAAAAAAAGCAAAAACCTTCGCCTTCAAACGGTGCAGAACGATGAACACGTGTCCGCCGTATGTGATGAAGTTCATCAACTGTGCATGATCGTCTTTTGGGATATTGATGGGGGCTCGACCACCATTAACTCTTCATCAGAAGGACCTATCACCATCTCAGTAAATGGAAACAGCGCTTTAATTTATAAACTCAATTCCGGGGAGCTCGACATCTCTGACCCATCGCAAACATTAGGCTCTATCGAGGTCCAGATCAGCTCCCAACAAATGGAGAAGACCTTATCATTTGCCATGCCCCAAGGTGGGTTAGCAGGTAGTAGCGTAACTCAGAAAGTAGGACTTCCATAGCTCGTCTTATCACCGATGCATTTGTTCATACCCAGACCAATCAATGTCCAAGGGACAACATATGATGAAGTATACAGTGAATTGCGAGAAAACTAAAACAGATCAAAACACTGGCTGCTCGGCATAACCTTCAGCTGGCGGTTGGAATGCGTCCTGAGGTGCGAAAGTCTCCTCAGCAGGTGCTGCAGGAGGGAAAGAGGCAGGCTCTCTTGACTCCGATGAGGGTTCAGAAACAGTTTTGTCGGCGGGAGGTTCGAAGATTTGTACGGAATCTGGGAGAGGTTGACGAGGTCCAGTCTGACCTTCGGGATCAGATCCCTTCATGCTGAAGGAGAAAAAAAAAGGAATTAGAAATGAACTGGATTGACGCATAGAGATTGGAGAACACACATTTTAACCTTGATACCAAGGACACCCTGCTTGAGAAGCACATGGCGGACAGCGTGGTCGACGAAATCACGGGCGGGCTGACCGGAGTGCAGCATGAAACCATCGGTAAACTTCATCGACTTGGCACGAGCAGCGCGGAGCTTGCCAGAGACGACAACCTCGCAACCCTTGGCACCGGACTCCATAACGAAACGAAGAACACCATAGCAAGCACTAGAAGGGTCGATCAGACGGATTTGCGAATATGATCATGGCTAGTACACACCGGCGGACAGCAAGACCACCGAGGAGCTTGTACCTCAAACTCTCGCACTGGGCGATCGCAGAGAGACCACGGTATTGAACCTTTTCAGCGTAAAGCTCAAGGGAGTTTTCGGGGAATTTGAAGCGCTTTTGGACAAGGGCAGTAAGTTCACGGATGCGGCGACCCTTCTCGCCAAGAACTTCCTGGGTGTGTGTGGCACGAATGATGATCTGGATTGAATTGAAAGATGAGCAAACTGGCAGAGCAAGAGAGGAAGGAGGATCACCTCAGTGCGGGCATGGGTGACTCGGACATCGCAACCAGAGTAACCCTCCTCGGCAAGTTCGCGGGTGAAAAATTCGTTAAGCTCAGCACGGAAAACACCGTCGGCGACAAACTTGCGTTTCTTGCTGATTTGGGCAGACATCTTGAGGAATAAGTGCGACTGGCGGCGACGACGAGCTTGCCTTGAAAACTCCAAGTCACGCGCTTCCTGTGGCTTGAGAAATTAGGCAGTACCAACCGCATTTTGCCGAAATCCCTCTATATTCGGAATCTCCTTTTGTCATACGTTTCGTTCATCTCCATCTCGAGTGAGTTTTTCTTTTTCTTCCATTTTACTATTCATGTTTCCCTCTTCAATGACGAGTGTTGTTATTCTACGACCTTTGGCACCTCTTAGTAGACCTGTTTCACGATCAAGGGGCTTCTGTCTCGCGTGATTCACTGACATGAATGACTTACTGAGATTATCTTCTTTTTTTCACATTGAACATACATCGTTTTGACTCCAGTACTGATGCAAACACTCCTAGGTCAATTCATTCCGGTGATTCTCAGGTTCATATACTCGTACACCTTGTATTAAATCTTATATTTAACCACAATCATAACTCGTGGCGCAACATATGATATTAGTGGTGTGTCTCATTGACGAAAACAGCAGCAGCACCCATGCCGCTGCCAACACACATGCTAGTACACAAGAGTCTTCCATTAGTTCGCTGGAGTTCCGCGAGACCTGTCGCGACTTGACGAGCACCGGCTGGACAATTATCATTAGCGAATGTGTGATTTTGGAAGAGGTTGGTCGAACGTACTCATTCCAACGGGATGAGAGATCGCAATGGACCCGCCACTGCCACCACATTCAGTCAATTCACATGGGAACAAGCGTAAAGGACCACATACTTTGGATTGATCTTCTCGATCGGAATCTGGAGCTCTTCAACGCAATGAGCAAATTGTGATGCGAAAGCTTCGTTGATCTGTTTCAAAACCCAATCAAAGTCTCTTACAACCTTGAAGGCTCAATGAAATACCTCAAAGACGTCAATATCTTCCTTCGTTAGACCAAGCTGCGAAAGAACTCTCGGGACTGCGTATATTGGTGAAATACCCATATATCTAGGTTCAACACCTGGCCAAGTCATTGTAAGGTCAACCTTCACCTCCGTTGTATCCCAGAGGTCTCGAATATGACGTACCAACAATTGCGCTTCCAACCCATTTGCCAATAATAGACATACCATCTCTTTGCGCGCGCTCGCGTGTCGTCAGGACGCAAATAGCTGCCCCATCGCCAACTCCACTGGCGTTTCCTGCTGTAGTAGAAGCCTCACCCCAGTTGGGAAACACAGGTTTCAGAGACGCAAGGGACTCGGCGTTTACGTTTGGCCGTATAGTATCGTCCTTGGAGTAAACAGTGCCGTTGATTTCAATTGGAATGATCTCATCATGGAAGATGCCTGAAGAAAATGCCTGTACGGTGTGAATAACGCACAAGGAATCGACTCAAAATAAGCAGTACCTTGTTAGCTCTTTCATGCGAAATCAAAGCGTATTTGTCTTGCTTTTGGCGTGAAACTTTGTATGCCTCTGCGACCATTTCAGATGTCCAGCCCATTGGCTGCATGGTATGAGAAAGGAAATCTCTCAATGGTCGCCAAACCTTACCTGGATACAATCATGGGCTTCAGGTGATTTATCGACTGCCTCGCACACATCCGGTGTTGGACGAGGACTGGTGGTCTGCTTGTAAGTCGAGTCAAGTGTGGAGGGTAAACATACTGACTTTAAACTCATGCTCTCGACGCCAAGGGCGAGACCAAGGGATGCCTCCCCTGCCTGAATAGATTGGGCGATAGTGCGTATTGCCATCAAACCCGACGAGCAAAGCCGATTCACAGTCGAGATGGGCACATGGTGAGGTATCCCAGCAGCCAAGGCCGCAGCACGCGACATATACAAGGGTGATGGTGGATGGCATGTCCCTTGTGCAGGTCAGAGAATGCAGAGAGAAGTACAAACTATCCTACCAACACAAATATCGTCTATCTTGGAGGGATCGAGTTTGGTCTTGTCCAAAGTTGCCTGAGTGCAATGTCGAGATGTGTTGGGAAACAGAGCAAGAACAGACTTGCCTTGAAAAGAGCATAGAGCAACTCATCAACGGGCACGTCTTTGAATTGCCCCTTCTTGGCCCTTCCCATAGGTGTACGCTTCGCAAAGGTGATGACGACATCGTCTGGGTTCTTCTGAAGAATGGCGGCGAGGCCACGAGGGGCAGCCTGAGTGGAAGCGGCACGGACAATGTGGGGGACGCGGTAGGCCAGGGAGGAGGGAAGAAGCATGGTGGGGAATGCGAGGGAAATTGTCAGGACATCCTTATAATTGTTTCCCAGCGAGGCTGCCCGTCCCGATCGCGCTCAGAAGGCACAATGGTCACGTGGAAATATATTTCATTATGGGAGATAAAATAGGTGTAGTATTTAACGTCAGAGTGTCTAGTAGGCAGTACACCAGGAAGGGTCTGAGATTCTGGTCAGTGGAAAGAACAGCGACACAGAATCAATGGACACACAGATCCATCAACAGTCGGGCATCTCTTTGCCTTTTTGCTTTTTCCACATCCGAGTAAAAAAGCCATAGCAACTTTGGCAAAGGTGGGGCGCAAGTTTGGGTTGCCCGCATGCAGGGCAATTGACAATGTCTGGCGGTGGTGGAGAGTGAGTCGAGCATCAGGTCCGCCAGAAAACGCACTTTGCTTGTCCTTCAATCCCTTGTTCGCACTGCGCATGGACTTGCGAGAGTGTGATATTTTAGATTTCGGCACGGCAAGAAGGAAAGGTGGTATGAGCTCGAGCAGCGACTTGAGTGAAGGGATTGTCCAGGCGGGAGTGAGGAATGCGGGTAAGAGGGACGCGGCTAGGAGAGACCTTGACACTGTCCGAGGCGCTGTGAGCAGAGAACGACGGAAGGAGGGCAGGACGTTGAGCGCCACTGCGGCCATGGTGGTCGAAAACGATGAAGACAATTCAGACTCCGCCGCTACTACCTGTTCTCTCCGTACATTGTCAAGGCCATGTTTCGCGTCACCCGTCCCCTCGCGAATGTCCTCAAACGCACTACGGGCCTTACTGGTCTTGCCGTACACCCAAATCCTCTTCCACAACTCACAAAAACCTACGAGGAAACGCTTTCCGTCCTCACGTCCATACCTTCGTCCTCCGTATACCGCCAGGGTGTCGAGGCGCTCACCCTGCGCAAACTCAACATCGTGAAAACAGCAAATGGAGATATTGCTGCGGTGGAAAAGCAGTTAGATGAAGGACAGATCGAGGAGGCTCTGGATATCGCGTCTGATGAGCTAAGTCTGGCAGCGAAGATGGTTGAGTGGAAAGCGTGGGTTTCCTCCCTTTATTCTCCGACATGCGCTCGCTCACCTGCGCTTAGATGGGAACCATTAGAGGAAAAGCCAGAAGCAGGACAGTGGGAGTACGCAGGCACGGCTCCGCCGTCGTAGTATAGATAGTTTTACTGTTATGGATTGGGCGAGTATGTCAGAACGCATGAGAATGGCGATGGGAGCCTTTCCGTCACGAGCTGGAATGGCCGAGTCGTTAAGGCGAGTGATTTGAATTCTCATCATCACTTGGTGTTTCACCGCGTAGGTTCAAATCCTGCTTCCAGCGAATCTTTTTTCTTGCATTTTTTTTCCGGCAAGTGCTAGTTTTAGACCACCCTCTCCGCGATTTCACTCTTGCTTTCTTTCTTTCTCTTTCTATAACATGGACTCTCTCATCCCCTTCACTACCTCGGGGTCTCTTGTAGATTGCGTGGACAGTACGTCTGCCCCAAGTCAAATTACAGCATTCATCCCACCTGAGCACTTGTCGTCTTTCCACCTTCACATGAACTCTTTGCTCGATTTTCCCCAGGGAAGATGCTTGTCATTTTACGAGATGGTCGCAAGCTTCACGGTGTATTACGATCTTATGATCAATTTGGTGAGCTCGCGCGACGTATCCAACAATAAACTCGAGCTGCCTTACGATTCCTCCTTGTCTATGTAGCCAACCTAGTATTAGAAGACACAGTAGAGCGAATATATCACGGAAACGTCTATGCAGAGAACTGGCGAGGTCTTTATCTGATACGTGGCGAGAATGTCGTTCTACTCGGTGAAATAGTGTGTCATACAATTCTTCCATCGCTACTTTGTCTCGACTCGTGTTTGACAGGATCTCGACCAAGAAGATGACATCCCTCTACAGCAAGTCGATTGGCACGCATTGGAACCTTTCCACAAGGCTGAAACGGAGACAAAGAAGCAACGCGAAGAAATCAAATCGCAAATTCTGTATGAAAAGAAGGGATTCTGCAAAGAAGGGGGTGAGGGAGATGGTTACTAGAATGGTTCGTCTACATAAAGTAGCTAGTCGTCTTATTGCTAGTCGGTTCACTTTACAGGCAGATTCATTACGCCTATCAGGAGGAGTGGACTATATTGTACTACTGTTATATTTACATTGCTTTCCACCAGATATTAGGACAGAAACCGAGTTACTTCCCAAAGGAAAACGACAAGAGAAAAACACAGGATTAAGACGAAGCTAGCAAACATATATAACAAGCGAGAACAATAACTTCAGAGCGAGAGAAAATAGCTGCACATTAAACGTGCGTTCCTCGAATGTACAAGAGATAACATCTATGTCATGAAGGGGCTTTGCGTTTTTTGCCCTTCTTCGTCGTCGTATCGCCATTCATTTTGCCTTTGGTATGGCCATTGGGTAGTTTGGCATTAGACACCGCAAGTGGCGATTTACTAGAAGCATCGTTACAGTCGCGACCATGAGGTTCCAAAAGGTCCTCGATTCGTTTACGAATTTCGCGTTCTCGAGTCGTTAAATTTGACAAAGCGTCGTTTTTCTTCTCCTTTTCTTTGCACACATCCTTTACTCGTACAGCCTGCCAACTTGGAACAAGTTAGAAAGACTATTTCAGGACAAATGCCCAGCGCTCACCCTGCATGACGCTCACAAACTTTTTTCCCAGAGCACCACCAGTCTCCACTTGAAACGCCCTCGTCTTTCTCCTGTAGATCGTAGCTTTCAAGTACTCCTGCTCCTAGGTCAGCGCATTGATCGTCGGCAAAGCAGAGGCGTTGATCCCATCCACATTCATCAGTCTGCTCTGCTCTTATCGCCGCCAACTCCAACAACTTTTCACGCCACACTACAAACTCCATTTCCTTCTTGACGTCTTCGCGCAATTTGACAACAGAATCAAGGAGTCCATTCAACCTCGCAATCTCACGCTCAGTCTTGCCCTTCTTCTGCTTGAGATCCTGGCTCCCATTATTCTCGTCAACTTCTGATTTGACGCCATTCGGCTCCATAGCGCAAACCACGACACCTTCCCTCTTTTCGGCATCTTTAACGACCTCCCACAGTTTTTCCTTTTTACCGCCTTTTTTCACCCATGCATCAACACGCGGTTTCATGTACTTGACGCCGCACTCATCGGAACAATACTTTGAAAACGCACCGCGAGCTGGCCGATGACACGCGTCGGCGGACGAGGGATCGCAATGGCTGAGTCCGTATGCACACCGTGTCTTGTATGTCGTTTTAAGATTAAGATGCGGGTGTTCTATGAAAAGTCAGCGGCAAGACATTGAAACCCACAAGTATACACCTACTCTCAATGCAAGGAGGACAGATGAATTGATCCACAAGGTCAACCTCAAGGTCTGGCATGTTTACGCATTGTGTATGATACCACTCATCACACCTGTACAGAATGTCAGCTCTAGTACCATGTCAACAAGGGACAGTCTTACCGATCACAAGCAATCATGAAACGATCCTCATCATACGTTGTCTTGCAAACACAGTACAACTTGTCATCTTCTTGATCTGATTCCTCCTCTTCTTCCTGTTTCTCTGCCTTTGCTTCACTGCCTTCAGGACCAATGGAACCATTGGGCATAACAGAAGTCGACCTTGATCGCGAGGTATTGTGCTTCTTGTTCCCTGCTGCAGCCTTTGACTTGGCAGCGGTGGCAGCATCTGAAATTTTTGGCTTTGATTTTGGACCAGGTCTAGCTCGGGGTTTCGTGGAAGTTGTTCCCGCGGACACGGCGGCGGTGGCCTTACTTTTCGCACCAGACTAAATAAAAAGATCAGGTTACGCGTGATCCGTGTTATATTTAAACAAGATAACGCACCTTTGACAGCACATCCTTCTTCTTCTTATTGGAAGGAGCTACAGTGCTGCTTGGTCGTTCCAACACCTTTTCTTCCTTTCCTCGTACAGGGGCAACCAATGTAGGTGGAGGCATCGACTCCCGCTCGGAGGCTGGACACGCAGACGCCGATCGGCCAGGAGGAAGATGAGTTAGAGGAGACGGCGCTAAGACCGGGGAGGACATGGCCGGAGGAGAAACGTGCCGTTTCCCGGCAGGTGGTGGTGGCTTCACATTCGACAAAGACCCTTTGACCGATTTCGTGTTGGTTCGCCGTGAAGTGGGTTGGTCGTCCAAAAGGCTAAGAAGCTCATCTTCAACGTCAACTTCCATGCCAACATCTTCGGTCTTGGCGTTATCTGCATCTAATGTCTCGGCGACAAGCTCTGTGACGAGGTCGACATCCATATCCGTGTCGGGCTCAACTTTGGTAACTTGCGGCGGATCAGGTAATAACTCTTCGAGCTCCTGTTCAAGAGCGTCTGCCGGGTCTGGTACTGCGGGAGGCGTAGGAGTACGTGTCTTGGAAGAATGACGGCTGCCGGGAGGCGGGCGGGCGGGCGGACTTTGCTCTCGCGGAGAATGTAGCTGAGACTGACCAGGTTCATTATAGTCATCAAAATGTTCCAGAAACCATTCATGCGCATCTTCCTCTGCAACTTTCGGAACGGACGCCGTTCGCGCAGACGCAATACGTTGTTTCTTGTGTGGCGCGGGGTCGGCAGCCGTACGAGATAGGGATCGTCTCGTGGTTTCCGTCTCTGCGATCGCAAGATGACCCTCTTTCTCTAAAGACATTGACCTGGTGTCTTTTTCAGGCAGTCCTTTGATCTTCTGAACAACCGTCTTTTCTCGTTCCTTTCTCTCTTTTTCAGGCGGCTGTGGTGGCTCGGTGGTCTGTGACAGTAGGTCATGGAGAGATAGCTCAATCTCTTCTATTTTCTTCGCGGCTAAAGCTCGACCTGACTGACTTCCAGGGGGCGAACGGCGTCTGTGAGGGCTGACCAAGTGCGAATTTCCTTCGGAAGGGGCAGAGTCTCGAAAACTACCATCTTGTGGAGTTGAAAGAGCAAGGCCACGCTCACGATGATCTTCGGACATCGGCACGGGCGTGCTAGTCTCCTGTGACCTTGCTCCGTGCATATCAGCTTCAGTAGGTATCGAAGCACTCGTGATCTGAGCTTCAGGACGAAATCCTTCACTGGGACTGCCAATGACAGGTTGGACGCGATAAGACGCCGGGGACATAAGCTCTACTAATCCCAAATGCTTCCGGCCTTGTCCATGGCTCGATTCCGGTTGGCGAGGCACTGGGGTGCTCGGTTCTGGCCGACCATAACCGAGACCTCCAGTGAGCATCTTCTCACGCTGGCTCTGAATACGTTGCTGCTCTTCGAGGGACATGGGTGTATCAGAGTAGGTCCGTCGTCTTTTGTTTGAACGTGAAGCAGAGTCGCCATCTGGTAGTGCCTGGACGAAGGGAGGTGCAGAGAGAGGTACGACATCGGGATGAAGCAGATGGCGAGGTTGGCCTGGATCTGACTTGCGCCCGCTGGAATGGATTTGAGGACGGGAAATGAGTTGGGGGTGTGGAACATGCTGGGGTATAGATTGGGGTTGGACAGGTGACTCTAGGATAGAAGGACCGCGAATGGCATGGGAAGAGGGTGATAGTACCGGTCTGTCTGTATATGTGGCTTGACGGTCCCGAACATAGGCTTGTTGTTGGTGTTCGTGACGCAGAAGCTGCTCGTGATGGATGCGTTGACGGTCAAGCTCAAGCTGCTGTGTGCGGTGGTCGTGAAGTTGTCGAGGAAGTTGAGCTTGAGGGGGAGGTGAGTAGTAGGCAGATCGGGGAGAACGATAAGGCACGTCTTCTGTGATGAGAGATTGTTGCGCGTCGTCGGCGTGAGTGCGGTGACGCGATTGGGATTGATGGTGAGCGGGGGCAGATGAATAGATTGGACTGCGAATGAGCTGCACGGGGCTAAGCATGGGCTGAGTTGGGCTTGGAATGGCCTGAGCAAGGACGGGGGAGCGATGATGGACAGGCGAAGGGACGAGTTCATCGTGCTGTTTGTGGTGCCGCTGTTGGGGATGATGGTGAGGGTGAAGAGGGTGTCGTTGCTCGGCAGGGGGGCTGGAGTGTCGTTGTGAGTCGGACTCTGTGCTGCTGCCGCTGAGGCGTCGACGCTCTTCTGTGGCCACCTGGACCAGAGCCTCGAGACCAAAGGGCTTGGGGACTACGGGATATGGATTGGAGGGAGGGCTGGGGCGATGACGAGACGAGCCCGAGGACGAGGGACGGTGCGAGTGAAGCATGTGAGAGGGGCCCGGGGACGCGGGGGACGTCGTTGACGAAGCAGTCTGGCGGACGAACTGCGACGACGACGATTGGCTCGGGTGGATGAGATGCGGGGCGAGGATGACGGGGTCTGATATGTGGTCATTGCAGAGAAGAGACGAGATGTCGAGGCGGCGAGACCCCATTGTCGGCGCGGACAGCAACGACGACAACGACGACGGCGGCGGGACCAGAGACCGCGCAACCACTGGCGATCACTGACTGATGTGACTGATGTGACTAACATTGTGACATGGATAACAAGATTGGATTATATGTACAACGAGACATTGCGACAGTGCCTACGCGGAGACCACGAAGGGCCGTCCGCACGCGCTCCAAGGAACACAAACAAGCCCACCGCACCCAAGTCCCATCGCAAATCGTTCTCCAGCACACTATGACGGTCTCAAGGTCCTCGACCCACGCCATCCCGCAGGCGGGCGAGTCGTCGTCGAGATGCTTTTGAGTGGCTAGAAAACTGTCAGCGGTGGCCAGGCGGGGGAACGGGGGGACTGACCTGTGATAATGCGTTGGGGAGGACGGGGCGGGGCGCGGCTTATATAGAAACGATAAACTGTACAGTACCAGGCGTGGCTTGGGAGGACCCCGGAAACCGCAGACGAATCTGGGGTCAGAGTCGGGAGTGGATTGCGCCAAAAATTGTGCAACGGACACCAGCAAAGTCACATCTGATAATTGTTCAAATTAAAAGGGCCCCGTCAGCATGTCGGTGGCCACGAAAAACCCCTTTGCCCTCTTGGAAGGTTCGTCCCAGTCGTCGAGCTCGTCCCCCTGCTCATTTCTCTCACAGCCGAAGACTCCAGACCCCCCAGTCCTGCCCCCAAGGCCCCTGCCCCTGCCCCTGCTAATCCTCCAGCCCCCGCACGCTCCTCCCAAAAGCCCAGGGGAGGCCCTGCCGCTCGCGGTGGCAAGTACTATGCCCGAGGTGGTGCAAACAAGTCTGCTTCCAAGGATCCCAACTCCACCCAGAACGGTGTAGAAGATGCCGCTGCCACCGAAGGCCAACGGAAATGTATGTCCATGTCCCCGTTCCTAGCTCCCTTTTTCATCGAATTGATCATCATCAGTCGAAGGCCGTGGAAGGGGTCGCGGTGGTCGTGGAGCCCAGCGGGGTGGCCGTCGTCCTTACGACAAGCACAGTCAGACCGGCAAAACGTGAGTCCATCCGTGCCAGTCCTCAGTTTTCCATACCTGACTTTCTTTTTTTTTTCTTCCAAGCGACTCGGATAAAAAAATCCAACAGTCCTGGGGAGGTGCTGATGGCAACACCGAGCTAAAGGTCGAGGAAGCTGCTGCTGTCGATGCCACCACCGAGGCCAACGAGTGGACCGCCGAAGCCGGCAATGCCTCCGAATGGGATACCCCTGCTCAGGGCCCTGCCACCGATGCTGCCCCTGCAGCAGAGGGCGACAAGGCAGATGGTCGCCCGCGCAAGGACAAGGAGCCCGAGGAAGAGGACAACACCCTCACTCTCGACCAATACCTCGCTCAGCAAAAGGAGAAAGAGTCTATCGTTCCCAAGCTCGAGGTTGTCCGTCAAGCTAATGAAGGTGCCGACTCCAACATCTGGAAGGATGTCGTTCCCCTCTCCAAGGTTGATGGAGGGGATTCATACTATGTTGGCAAGGTGAGCCACCTTTTTTTAAAACTCCTTGTGCCAGACTTGGTTAAACAAGTTCCTTCAAGACCAAGGCTGCCCCTAAGGCTCGTACCAAGAAGGAAGAGAAGCAGTTCATTGAAATCGATGCTCGCTTCGAGCGACCCGATCGTGGTGGACGTGGTCGCGGTGGACGTGGTGGCGATCGCGGTGGTGACCGTGCACGTGGAGGAGGGCGTGGCCGTGGGGGTGCCCGTGGTAACCGTCCGGCTGCCCCATCTGTCGTCAATGTCGACGACGAAACTGCCTTCCCTTCCCTGTCTTGAAATCTACCTGAACCCAATCTTCTCCTAGGGTGGTGAAAATTTTGTCATTACGGTCTGGGCTTAGGTGCTTGATGTCCTGTTGTTCTGCCGTTTCGTGCTCAACCGTCGTATAATATTTCAATCCATTTTCTTCTTCCGACGAGACATCTGTTCTTTCATCTTGTTTTCCTACCCTCGAATGAAATCAATGACAACACTGATAATTAATTGAGGAGTGAATTTGAGCACCCACTTCAGGTCACTTGATACCCAACTTGAAACACACTTGTCGTCTCGCCATCCTCTTATTTCTCCTAGACAAATGCTTGAAAAGATTTACATCGCTAGACATGGTAATTAATCCTCATGGATCTCAACGTATCCAATTTCCAATAATTCGTTCCAGGCTACAGACTAAATTGGGTCACGTCCACCTGGTAGATCATCATACCCCTGGAATCATCCTAAGCTCTTCATCTTGATTACTCTCAGGCGGAGCAAGACTGGCCTTGCGCGTGATCCTCCCCTAGCAGCATTTGGAGAGGTCCATCTCATTTCTTCTATCAATCAATTATTCCTAGATAAACATATTCTCCAGACTCAAGCCCAGGAACTCGGAGATTACTTCTTATCTCTCCCAGAGAACGAACGACCCACCGCCATATTCTCATCTCCATTCTGTCAGTGTCCAATCCCTTATCAAACCACCCATTGAAATCGCACATCAGATCGTTGCTTGCAAACTGCAAAACCAGTATCACTCGCTCTGGGGCTTCCTATCTATGTAGAACACGGTGGGTCCTCCTCTCTGAGAATTATCGTCTACCCACATCGCCAAACCCCTTCCAGGACTCGCAGAATGGTACTCGCCCGTCGTCCCAGGCACCGGGTTACACCCACGTCCTGGATCTGCAGAATCACTGCGACAATACTTCCCGGAGATCGACACTTTATGGTCGTCCGTGTGGTACGTTTCTCGCAAAGGCGAAGACGTCAAACAAGTCCATGACCGCATCGACGGCTTTCTGGAGGCCTTCGGGGCGCAAATAGAACGTAAACTCCCAGAGAAACATTCGCGTGTCCTCTTTGTGAGCCACGCAGCTACCGCCATCGCTCTCGTTAGAAGCCTTTTGGGTGATAGGGACTTTCCTGTCCGAGTTGGGTGCTGCTCGCTTTCCGAGTTTGAACGTATCCCGGACAATCGGCATATGCTGGGTGGTTGGAAAGCAATGCGCCTTGCGGATGGTTCTCATTTGAAGGACGGTGCTTCTAGAGATTGGGGATTCGAGGATATAGAGATTGCAGGAGGAAAGGTGCGTCGAGACATTACGCTATACATAATCTTCTGAATTTGATTTCTTTTTCAAAGGTCGTCGATGATCCTGGTGTACCTGGGTCAGAGCTCCTAGACGAGAAAGACGAACCAGTCGGTTCACAAGTCCATATCTCAAGTAATCTTTGACGACGAGTTCATATTCCATACACACATGTACATTGACATACATTTCCGAATCGTAGCTTAGAACCGAATCCAAGCACTTGCATAACTTACGCTTGAATCCCTAATAGTCAAACAGGAGCTACTTTGCTCGTATCGTACCCATCTCAGCGTCGGCTTGATACCGCTCGAAATCTCCAGGGACGCGAGTGCTCCAAGCAAAACGCCGATAGGGTGTCGACCACATATCGTGTTCTTGGTCTTTGAGAGATACTCTGCGAATGCCGTATGTGCGGCTCCTGCGCTGGGAGGTGCCAAAGTCAGTGTATCCATGCCTGCGTGGTCAAGCTGTCTGATAGATTCGTGTATCGGATTGTCTGGCGTTGGCCCGATGGAATGAGTCAGTCTGATGGCAGGATCATTGCTGGGTGCTGCTTTGGGATAGTAATACGTATACGAGAATCTGGTACCCCTATTCAAGTGTGAGCGGGAATACGTATCTTCAGTTCTCAACGGTTACCAGTGACAAAAATCGCTTGAAACGACACAAAACGTGTCCTCACGCTCTAGATATGGCGCAAGTAGGGAACCAAAACTGGCCTCGACCGACTTGGAAATAGCGCCAACCACAATAGGAACAATCTTGATATCTTGGCTGGTTAGATAGATGAGGAGGATACACTAAATGAAATCAGTGAAATGTTACCCCGCGAACACCTTTCGCACATAAGGCAGGTGCATCTCGATGCTGTGCTCTGCCTCATCGGCTTTCAAGGCCATTGTTTCAAAACGTCCGGTGGCTCGAAGTTCTTCGATGGCTGCTCAAGATCTTTAATGGCGTGTTACCAGACTTTTCACACTACGTACTCTCAGTATCCAGAGGCAACTTGCCTATCGGGGTATCGTACTCCTTACAAGACGAAAGAGCGCATCCTTGGAGATAGAAATGATGAGACGGTCCCAGGATGAAAACACGTTTGCTGAGAGACGAGGATATCAATTTGGAGTCACGAAATTCAGATCAGACAATGTACATTCCAGTCGTGTCAATGCTCTTGTATGCCCATGCTGCAGCAGGTCCTGAATATGAATAGCCAGCATGACTGTATATAGGGTTAGATCAGGGAGGAAGAACACCAAAGTGCCTCTGACGGTGCAATGATTGCCTTGCATCCTTTGATGGGATATGGATCATCAGAAGGCGCGACGGACGCCAGCCAGGCTGCGAGTTGTGAATCCAGTTCCAATCCTGGGGAAAAATAAGCGCCGACCGTTAATAATGAGACTTTGGCTTACCGTCGGCAGTATACCAGTCGCCAGCATGAGATGCTCGCCTGACATCACCAATGCTAGAAACGATATAAGAAAATCACAAAGTCATTGAGTAGTAGACTCGCTTTCCAGTTCGCCAGGAATGCATGTTGTAGATGATAACTATGATACTGATTGATCGATTCCAAAAAAGGACAACTTCCGTGAAAGGTCAAGATTTACATATGCATAGACGCATGAAGCATGTGGATGAGCATTCCAGCATATGTGTTTTACAAATATATGAGATGCATGAAAACAAAACCCATCCTCTACTCCTCTGACCGCAGGCGGGCGGCAGGGTTCGTCACCTTGATACCCAACACCTTGGCCCTAGATGAAAATATTATAATTGGTTCCATCCTCTGAAATTAATCACGTACCTCTCGAGGATCGACGTGCGGTTGCGGCTGGAAACGTTGTGTGCGATCTCGGCAGCAAAGCTCTTGTTGTGCATGAGGAGGAGATCAACCTCCCGGACGTTGTTGACGACAAATTTCTTGAGGCCGTTGGGAAGGAGATGGCGTGTCTGTTGCAGTGTTAGCATGGTCGGAAAAGAAAGCGTAGGTCGCTGGGTACCTTGGCATTGCTACCGTAACCAATCTGCAATATGCGTTGAGCGAGACGTCGGAATAAGATGGGATATACAACGCACTTTGGGCATAGCCGTTTGGCCCTTGAAGCGACGCCTAACCCTGTTATCAATACCCTTGGGTTTCCTCCACGCCTCCTTCACACCATGGTAACGATCGGACTGGTGGCGCCTGCAAAGGATTCAGAATGGAGAGAAATCTCGGAGGGAGGGGGACGGACTTGAATTTGTTGGTGCGCTTTTTGACAATAGGAATCTTGACGGCCATGTCGGACTGTGGAAAAGAGAGGCGGTCAGCCAAGGGTCATCCAGTCAGAGTGCCGTCCATCCAGCCCGTGCATCGATTGCCCAGCAACAATAAGGATAGCGTTAGGCTCGTCACGGTGCGCGGAATCGACTGGCGGCGTGAATGGGGCGCAGAAGGAGGGGACTCACAGTTTTGGGGGCTTGAGGTTGACGGCGTTGACGATTGTCCGCGTAGCAAAAGCGGGCTGAGTGATGTCACGTGAGAATGGACGGCACTGCCACCAAGAATGAGGGATTTCTCTGTGGCACACAGCGGCGGAATGCAATGAGTTGCCGCAACGGAGAGGATTGTGGGCCAAGAATTGTATTCACGCTGCAATGGAGCGGCTGCACCGAGTTGAGCATCAATAGGAATGCACGTGAGTGAAACAAGGCATCGTCAAAGGCAGGTTTGACACTGCTCCGCTCCCTGTCTGCTCAGGGATTTGGACCTGTTCCTCGCCGCATTACATGCTGTCGGCGCCTGCTGTTGATCTGACGTTTGAAGGGGATGACTGGAAGGCTCCGCCACTCGCGGCAAAATACTACAGGGCTGCAAGCGTAGGCAGCTGGGGGGTTACGTCAATTGGCAGGGGTTTCGACTGGAACGACCACAGCAACGAGCCATCGCGGTCGCCATGTTCGCCCGTCGAGCCCGTGTGCTGCGAGCCAGCCGCTGCACAAACACCCCGCCAATCATACACCCGTCCGCCCTGTCTTACCCCGACCAGCTCCTTTTCTCTCCGCATGACCACCACCTCTTCGCCTCTCTCTTCCTCGCCTATCCACTCTCGTTCGTCTTCTCCCTGTCCTCCCACTTCTACATGCACTCCGTCTTCGCGATCTCCTTCATCTCCCCGCCCTCGTAGACGATCTTCGCGCCAGCGCGTCTCCCTTATCGCAGGTCGTGTCTCCATCGCTCCTATAGAAACCCCATCTTCTCCAACTCTCTTGCCCCAAAGCCTGCGCAGGACCGAAAGCTCCAGCAGCTCCCTCAGCGCCGTTGTGAGCACCCGTGCGCCCTCTCCAAGTCTCGATACCGGAAAAGAAGCCTTTCTTGGTACCCATACCATCTCTGACTTCATCATCGAAGGCGATATAGGCCATGGCGCTTATGGCTTGGTCAAACGCGCGCGGCAAATTCAAGCCGACGGATCCACCGGAGTGCGTGCTTTTACTTCTCTCCGTTTTGTAACTCTCTATAGTTGAAGACCATCCTGTAGCCCCCCGTTGTGATTAAACAGATCATCAAATCTCGTATCCTTGCAGACTGTTGGAAAAAGCACCCCAAACACGGAACGATTCCAATAGAAATCTACGTTATGTCTGCAATCTCTAATACTTCATATGTATTACCTCCTACACGGCCCTGGGATCCCTCCCGCCTCTCCAAGCCGCTAGCACCGCTAGAATCTTCAATAACCGATTCAACAGAAGACTCTTGGGTCGAAGGCAAGGTTGTCAAAGGCCATCCTAATATTTGTCCCCTTCAGGACTTTTTTGAGGATAGTCACTTTTACTACCTCGTCTTGCCATCCACGACACCGGAACACCGGGACCACGAACCTCCTCCGCCGTCCGATCTCTTTGATCTGGTGGAAACCTTTCCGCATGGGCTTCCCGCGACTGCTATCCGATCTTATCTTGGACAGATTGCAGACGCGTTGTTTTTCCTCCACGCACGAGGCATCGGTATGCTTATTGTTTTTCTCACAACCGGTCCGTTTTTCTAACTTGCGATGCTACCAGTGCATCGCGATGTGAAGGATGAAAATGTCGTACTCGGCCCGAACGGAAAGTGTATTCTGATCGATTTCGGTAGTTCCGGACTGGTCAAGAAGAATGGTTGGGATACATTCAGTGGAACGTAAGGGCTTATTCTGCCGCGCGAAGAAAATTCATGCTGATCTTAGTCTCAGGCTTGATTATGCTGGCCCAGAAATACTGCGTGGTGAGCGGTATTATGGCAAAGAACAAGATGTATGGGCATTTGGTGTTGTGGCGTATGTGCTCCTTGTGGGGGAATGCCCGTTTATGACTGCGGAAGAGACCCAAGAAGGACTGGGATCACCGTTTGCAAATGCTTCGATTGCACTCGACGAAAGATGCGGAGAAGGCAAAGAGCGTGAGGACGAAGAAGCTGATGGCGGATGTGCACTTGGCGACGCGGCTGTGGTTGTTAGAGCATGTCTGCAAGTCAACGTCTCAGCGCGGCCTTCGTTTGAAAAGATTTTACAATGCCGATTTTTGGCAGGTGCTGGTGGATGGGGCATGGAAGATCAATAGGGTTCAGGGTTTTGGGGATAATCATCTAATTCTGTAAATCGGCCGCGACGACTGCCTGTATTGACTGAAGGATGGAAGACTAGTAGACTGCATGTATTTTAACCCGAAAATTGAACATAGCCCCCGCCCTGGGACGACGAGGAGTGCGATCGAGGAGTCACGCATATTTCCCGAAATGCAGCGTGACGGCACCGATTTGAGTCACATTGATATTATCAGTCAGATCAGATCTCACAATCGATAAAAAATTTCACCTCAAATACTATAACTAGGCCCAAAAGTTTTGTGCCATCCCTCTTCTCAACCACCACCTTCTCCCGACCTTTACTCGTCTTTCATCGCACAAGTGAGTTTTTCCCTCCTTCGCCCTCTCCTATGTCCTTGATCTCCCTCTCCCTCCCGTCTCGTGATCCTCTCCCCCATTCTTATCACTGATCTTCAACGATCTCCCTTGCTAACCCTCTCACACAGAACTCATTCAAAATGGGAAAGGAAAAGACCCACGTTAACGTCGTCGGTACGTTATCTCGTCGATCTCCCACTTAGGACGCTGGTCTGACCTTCCCTAGTCATCGGTCACGTCGATTCCGGCAAATCCACCACCACCGGTCACTTGATCTACAAGTGCGGTGGTATCGACAAGCGTACCATCGAGAAGTTCGAGAAGGAAGCTGCTGAGCTTGGCAAGGGTTCCTTCAAGTACGGTACGGATCGTCGTTTTTCCGTTGTCTGATTCTCGATATCTTATCTGGACACACAGCCTGGGTCCTCGACAAGCTCAAGGCCGAGCGTGAGCGTGGTATCACCATTGATATCGCCCTCTGGAAGTTCGAGACCCCCAAGTACTATGTCACTGTGCGTTGGTTTTCGCTATTCCTCTTCCCGTACCCTCCATCTCACGTTTATCCCATCTAGGTCATTGATGCCCCCGGACACCGTGACTTCATCAAGAACATGATCACCGGTACTTCCCAGGCCGATTGCGCTATCCTTATCATTGCTGGCGGTACCGGTGAGTTTGAGGCTGGTATCTCCAAGGATGGTCAGACTCGCGAGCACGCTCTCCTTGCCTTCACCCTCGGTGTCAGGCAGCTCATCGTTGCCGTCAACAAGATGGACACCACCAAGGTTCGATGGGTTTTTTTTTTGCATAAATTTTTTCTGTCAACTAAAATTTTTTTCTTGTAGTGGAGCGAGGACCGTTTCAACGAAATCGTCAAGGAAACCTCGACCTTCATCAAGAAGGTTGGTTACAACCCCAAGACTGTTGCCTTCGTCCCCATCTCCGGCTGGCATGGTGACAACATGTTGGAGGAGTCTAGCAAGTGTGTATCAGTCATATCCTATTTTTAGCAAATGTTGATAGACAGTACAGCATGCCATGGTACAAGGGTTGGACCAAGGAGACCAAGGCCGGTGTTGTCAAGGGCAAGACCCTCCTCGATGCCATTGACGCCATTGAGCCCCCTGTTCGTCCCTCCGAGAAGCCTCTTCGTCTTCCCCTCCAGGATGTCTACAAGATCGGTGGTATCGGAACAGTGCCCGTCGGTCGTGTCGAGACTGGTGTCATCAAGGCCGGCATGGTTGTCACATTCGCTCCTTCCAATGTGACCACTGAAGTCAAGTCCGTCGAAATGCACCACGAGCAGCTCGAGCAGGGTACCCCTGGTGACAACGTTGGCTTCAACGTCAAGTGAGTATTGTCTTATTGTATTCTTGCACCTTTTTTTAATCGTTCTTTTTCAGGAACGTTTCCGTCAAGGATATCCGCCGTGGCAACGTCTGCTCTGACTCCAAGAACGACCCCGCCAAGGAAGCCGCTTCCTTCAACGCTCAGGTCATTGTCCTCAACCACCCCGGTCAAATTGGTGCTGGCTACGCTCCCGTCCTCGATTGCCACACCGCCCACATTGCCTGCAAGTTCGCCGAGCTCATCGAGAAGATCGATCGCCGAACAGGTAAATCGCTCGAAGACGCCCCCAAATTCGTCAAGTCCGGTGATGCTTGCATTGTCAAGCTTGTTCCCTCGAAGCCCATGTGTGTTGGTGAGTATTGCTGCCTGCTTTTTCGTGCGAGCAATTCTCATTTCTCTTTGCAGAGTCTTACAACGAGTATCCCCCTCTCGGTCGTTTCGCTGTCCGTGACATGAGGCAGACTGTTGCCGTCGGCATCATCAAGTCTGTTGACAAGTCTGAGAAGTCCAGTGGCAAGGGTGAGTCGTCTTTTATGCCTATATCCACAATCTCTGAATCATTTTTTCCTTTTAGTTACCAAGTCTGCGGAGAAGGCTGCCAAGAAGAAGTAAATAGATGTAGAATTATTGTATCATTTTTCTCATCGGTTTCTTCTTTCCATGTCATATCAATTGTGCTCGCTCATTACCCCATCCTCACCGCATCTGTATTCAACCAATTGATATCTGCACGTGTATTATGGATTAAAAATGAATTCGAGGTCAATATTCACGCGCAAACTCATTCATAACTCAATATGCACGAAGCTTCATTATGTACTCGTTGCATCTACAATTGTGACTGTGTCTGTGGAATACGTTCTCGTGCTATGTACTATGTTTCGTATGGCCTGTCGAATCGGTCGTCAGTGAGATGTAAGAGCTGGACACAGTGTAAAACGTACACCATTAATTGGTCGCGAGTAGTCAACATGATCACGTAAACTTGCGGCACTGGAATGTGAGCTTGAGGCAATCCGCGTTCCTATATGTGGTGTAAGTAGGTTTTCGAGTATTCGTGAACTTTCAGTATTGGTAGGTGATGGTAAGGGGGGCAAGGTAGCCGCCGGCCACAAACCATGAGTTTCAATCGGTCTAAGAGTCGGCTTATTGGGTCGGTTGAGGGACATCGTGCTGATAACTTTGTGCGAAGGTGAAAGGGACGGACGGTACGATTGCCGTGAAGGCAGAGAGTAGCCTGAACTTGTCACTTTATCGACAACAATCGCGGGCGAAGAATTACCCCCAGGCCGAAAACGACCAACAAGATCCTTGAAGCTTGATGAACCCCGCGGCGGAGACGAGTTGGTAGCCAGAAATCCATGCTCGGATGACGTGATAATCCTTGCTTGTCCGTAAGGAAGCGCGCTTGCGTACATGTCCCCATCTGCGCTCACATGCCCATGAGATGAAGTAGGTGTACAAACATGTCCATGAGATGAGGATGTACTTGCATAGAAATGCCCGTTTGAAGAGGTTCCGGCATAAAGGGATGGCAAACTACTCGCGTCCGTACTAAAAGGTCCATGAAGCGGTTCTGACCATGCAGAAGGCGGAGGCATGAAGTAGGTGTTGGCCGGTAAGGCAGATATCGATTCGGGCCCTGCGTGACCTGACAGCGAAAGAGGCTGATGCGTCAAAGACCTGGTGTGTGAAAATGTGCTCTCTGAACTGTTTAGTTCATGAGTATTGTGCTCAGCTCCTACAAGCTCAGTTCCAGAGTGTGCCATTTCACTTGTGTGTGTCACGCTGCCCAATCGCTGGAATGACCCATTTGAATGTCTCCTGCCATTTTGCGTGTTATGAAATGTATCGTCGTCCCAAGCAAGTGGAGGTTGCCAAGGAACAAAGTGCGAACCAGCAGGGCTCCTGAAATTTGCAGACCAATAGTGCCTTGCCCTCCGACGCTTGCAAAGGAAGAAAAGAAGTGTGACTGCTAATATGATGAAGCAAGTTCCAGCTACTGCAACACCCACTATTGCTCCAGTGTTGCGCGCAAATCTAGAAAGGAATGTTGTATCCGTTTCAATGATTTTCAGAAGTTTCAGGACTTACGCATTTGGCCCTTTTGGACTATCTGTGCTCAAGACCCCTGGTTCGAGTGACATTGATGTTGACAGTGCACCATTACGATGAGTCGTTGACGTAAGTGAGACAGGGGTTAAAATGACCTCGGTCGAGAACGAGATCTTCGTCAATGAAAATGGGGATAAGAGGCTTGTCGTGCTTGGTTCTGACGTTAAAGATGGGTTGATAGAATCAGCCAGTCTTGTAGAGCTAGAATACGGGCATGAGAATCAGGTGCAGAAGATCAGTTGGTTGCAACATACCGTGAGGTAGAAATATCACTAGAATGCATAAAACTCGAAGTAGAAGGTACAGACGAAGCACTGGACGTGGAGCTTATGGAGATTATAGTTGGTGATGCCGATGGTGAATTTACAGATGAGTTGGGTATAGCGTCAGATGATCCCGTAGAAGATGAAATTGGATTCGTTATGCGTAAAGATGTTGGCAAGATTATACTTCCAGAGACTGGTATGCTGATGGAAGTAGTTAATGACAACATTAACGTTGATGATGACGAGATGAACGTTTCCGTGGAAGACGGAGTAATACTTGGGGTAGTTGGGGTAGACGGAGGCGTATCAACAGTAATTGACGTGAAAGACGTTTCCCAGGAAAGTGAAGGCTCCGAGGTAATCGTCGGAGGAGGTTTTGAAGACATTGATGATGAAAATGTAAAGATGGTCGTTTCTGGGGGAGCTGACTCTGAGATGGTGGACTTTGGACCGCAGATCCAGCCTGATGAAGACGTTGTAGCACGAGATTCAGGTCGCGGTGAAAATGTATATGACGGGTCACAGTAACTTGAGGTATCATCGAATGGTGGGGATACGTCCTTGGAAAAATACCCGAGGTTTTGGACCAACGACGCGAGAGAAATGGAACGTCGCCTAAACTCCTTCGAGGTTTGTGGGGGAGGTATAGGTGGGTGCAGGAAGCTCCTGGATTGTGGAGACGCGTATTTAGAGCGACTTACAAGTTCCTCCTCCGTTCGCATACAGGCAGGTGCAAGCTGCGTCGCGTCTGCCGTCAAATACAAGGAGTCAATAGGAGTTAGTGTCTGTAGAGTATACTGACCAGGAGAGACGAGAGAGACAAGGATTTTTCGATCAGCCGCTTGTCTTTTACTTTGTGATATGCCAAGGCCACTAGAATGTTTTGGTTTCGCATTAAACAACTACGGAAGAGGGAAGCGAGTAAGAACTCACGGATGGACACGTTTCATTGCACTATGCGATTGAACCATCGGGGCGCCCACTTCGCCCGGGATATGTACACCCCTGACCTCAGAGGAAGAAGCACAAGACATATGGGCAGTCATTACAGCAGCCGATGACGAACAGACTCCTGCAGCGAGAGGTATGTGCCTGGCCTGGTGTGCCTGAATAGGTCTATAATGTTCACAGGCAATGAGACAACGGTAGGTAACATGTGAAGGTGGGGGGTCCGAGACACGAAACCGCTGAAACCAGTATCCTTGTCTTTCTGAGCCCCGCTCAGAAGCTGTAGTGTATGGGGAATTGCAATGGAAACAGTTATATGCGGTATAAGAGGACCCGGGACTGCTAGAGAATGGCATCCATCATCGATTTATTGAGCAGTGCCATCACAATCGATATTCTCCGAATCCATGCCGGAAAGGCAAAATTCGGAAGACTACATTCTTCATGTCAACTGAAGTCCGGCAGTCAGGTCTGGCTTTGAAGAAGGGAAGTTATTGTCAAGCTCACTGCCACCGGCCTTTGTAAATTGGTGAAAGTTCATCCGCTCTTGTTCCCTTTGTCGAAGTAATCTAAAAATGCCGGTCTTAGAGTGTCTGACACTACTCAACAAACCTCGAGAGTTTGATTGAACCGAGTGATTCAAAATCAAAATTCCCAGGCTGACATCCCTATTTCTTACCTAAGCAATATAATTTGTGGCGTCCCATAATCATGGAAGTCTTGTATCGCAGGGTCTTCGTCTGTCTTTCGTTCCGAGGAATTTGAAATGAAAAATGGCCGAAGAAAAAGTCGCCAAAGTGTCCCTGTTGAACCAATGAGTCAACACGGCTTCAGCTTCTCCGGAAGAAGAAAGATTGCAATTCTATCATGATTGACAGCCATGAGCCTATGTGTCGAAGCAGGCTGTGATATATCCGTGCAAGCCATTTAAATGGATCCTGAATGTATCGACAACCAATCTAGCATACATGCTCTGCTTGTCCACCAGAACTTACACGCGGCCCAAGGTCCCTGGCCACCGTCCTCTCAAAGACCTCGAGCATGAAATTGAACAAGGATCGAGTCAAAGCAGCATCCCAACGACCTTTGGAATGCTCGTCACGGATAAAGGCATGCTGTGCTTGAACCTCGAGGAACTGGCTGGCAATGAGGTCTAGCAGTCAAAAATCATTAAAAGACGCACCGACACGGGAACGTTTGCATCCTCTAATACCGAACGTATAAGGTCACGACCTGCTCGAGGAACATGTGTATCCTTGTCTCCTATCAGAATAATGACATGCGGGGCCCACAATTGGCAGATACCTGCTTCCCAAATATCATCTGCACAGTAAGTCAGCCATTTCCTGAGGAGGTTGCTTTGAGGATGTCCTACCACCAGTTCTCCCTTGCCCAAAAGGTCACCCTTACGGACACGAATCAAAGTGTCATCATTCTTGCCTTTTCCCAACGACGCGCTGTGTATGTCAGTTGCAAAAAAGCAGACCGAAGCCAGGACACGAGGGTCAAACGCTGCCTGAAGTTAATCTGTAAATTTTAGCCGAAATGTAGGAAAAATTGGGAGCACACCCGAAACGCCTGCCGTCAAAAGTCAAGGGAATCAATAAACGTTTGACAAGCTGTCAGGGACATACAAGATGACCACCGAGACACATTCCAGTAGCTTGAGTATCTTTTGTCAGCCCATTTGTTTGGATAAGATATATCGGATAAATATATCAACCTGCGATACGACCGTTGCAGTTGCTCAAAGATGTGAGAAGATCAATCGAGAGTGTGGCATCCTCATTGAGCCAACCAGTTCAGGTTAAGTCATTAGTAGATATGTGACCATACCTCGTCATAAGCAGCAACTTCTTTTTCAATCTGTGGCCGATATAAGACGCATTACAATACCTTAGATGATTACCCAACTCGCCTTGTATTGGTTGCCTCGATCGGTACCTGGACAAAGTAAACTTAAGCAAATCGAACACCACATCGGGGGATCACATACCTTCCGCATCATAAGGGATTGGCTCGGGGCTCTCAAATTCGTGATACACAGAAGGGCAAGCTGCGGTAATAGCAATATGCATGAGATCTCCAAGACTTTCCTTTCATATCAAGTTTACCAACCAACAACATAGCCGTGGCTTGCGATTTGGCATGCAAAGCGTTCGACAGGACCTGTCACCTGATAAATCTCACTTGGTCGACACACACACGATGTGAACAGATTATTCTTCTTTCCGAAGGTCCACAATACCTGAAAACTACAACGCCTGCACGTTGAGATGGATGAGGACTCGAAACTGTATTGGTTGGTGATGCTATACTGGACCTGGGAACTTAGCATGAGGATAATCAGGACTCATGGGTGAGATCACAATGATCCTGATAGGTCGACCATGATCTAGTTTGCTGGGGACATCGTGAAATGTTTGTTTGATTAGCATTTTACTGTAGAGTTGGATATGGGAGAGATGGAAGTTATTTTTAGAACAGGTGTGTTGTCACCAGTGTACGTGTACCTTATCCACTTAGATTTCTTCAATTCCTGCCCATATAAGGCTCTGCCTTGTAAATAATCATCATGGTCAGGTTCCGTTGTCTCCACCAACCGCAGTTCATGCTATTGTGTCCAGAGAATAGATTGTTTTTTGATTAATCAATTTTTTGTCACGCTGCATTCAATTACAGATGTGATCTCACGAACGTGTCTTCGTGTAACGACAGCGCAGTGTCACGGTGTCGTCACACGAGAGTCTTCAGTCAATCGGATAGAACTGGTGTAAGTCCTGGATTGCAAAAGAACTGCCTACTGAGTCTAGGGGTAAAGGCTTATATAGCCCGGCTAGGTGAATACCCGGTAACGGTAATAGGGAGGACTGGGTAGGTAGAACTGTAATCACAAGATAGATAACCACGATCAGTTGAGATCAGATAACGACCGTTACATACGCCCTCCAGGTATCGGGAACGATGTGAGGGATGCCTGATAAAGAATATAATAAAAGAGCGGAGCAGAAAAAGGAGTGACTACGGTAAGTGAGCCATGAATAGCATGGCGGCTGTTTTGATGGGCAGAGTGATCGGCGCTAAACGTCGGTAAACTCCTCGAGCTCCATATTGTCGTCCTCACGGTGCTCGCTGGTGTCGGAGGATGATTTAGCCTTGCGTGCGCGTTTTTTGTTGCCCTTTAGAGCACTGGACGAGGCGACGGGTAAGCTGTAACCCTCGGGACGCGCATCTTCGGCGCGGCGGCGCTTGTTTTCCCTTTCTTCGCGGCGGGATTCCGATCGCGCCTGGTTGCGGACGGCCTCGCGATGGGGGCGGAGTAAGGCATTCTTCATGCTGGCCCATGCGTCGCGGTTTAAGTCGCCTTGCGGATTAATGATGCCGAAGGCGCGGAGTTCGGCATATCGGTCGTCGATGATGGGGAAGGTAAGAACGGATCGGGGTACCGGGAAGCTGTCGTAGTCGAAGAGAGTGGTTTTAGGGTCCCGAAGAATGAACTGACAAGGGTTGTCGCCCTTGGAGGCATTGTAAGCTTGAGCAAAAGCGGTGTAACCGGCCGGCTCGATTTGGTCTACGGTGGCGCCATGGCGGCGGACATCAGTGTCGTAATCGACGAATTTTAAGAGCTGGGCGGGGTGGATGAGGAGATTGGGCTCCACGGATGTGAGCTGCACAAATCCGTCTGGGCGCGGCGCGAGGCAAGGGTGTTGAACGTAGTGTGATTTGGGGCGGAGTGACATAGTGGCGGTGGAGCGGGTAGAGTGGCGTTGGAGTTGGTTTGGTGAGTGGTGGTTTCGGAGCTGAGGCTCGACGAATTCGTATGATAACGGGTGGATGCTCCTAGAGGATTCATTGTCAGGTTTATATAGCTCTAGGAGGCCCAGGGACCCCAACAAGACCTGTGGATCATCAATAGGGGGGGTTCCTGTACCACATGGTAGCTCATCGATAGTATCTACGCCCTGGGCATCTAGGTACGGGGCTAATATATCTAACTCTCTGACTTGGTCCAGAGGTAGCCAAGTCTTGTCACCAGCTCGCCACAATACCTCGAATATTGAGTTGGTTCGTGACCCTGAATGGTTCACTATCTTATCGGCCGCCCATTCCGTCTCGTGATCGGGCTCAGTTTCGCCGATAACCTGGGAGTAAAGTCTCCCCGGGAATCGTCGGTCATCGTTAGGGTGGTGGATTCTCAACAGCGAGGCGTGGAAGGTGTCGTGAATTCCTCTTCGTTTCATATGCGCTGGAAGTTGCACGCGAAACGAATGATTACCGAAGTCTTCTAGAAGTAAATAAGGCCCCACATACTTGGGGATCAGCTTCCGAGCCAGACCTTTAGGGAAGGTCATGTTCACTGTTGACACGTATACGAATTCTCCTTCCTTGAAAGGTATTATCATTCGTTTTCTGTTTGCATTACGGGTTTGCTTTACTCGTGCGGCCAGTATGCAGTCGTGGGCTGCCATGATGGCCGTTTTGAGTCTCTGAGCGAATACACGCACGCCTGGGTACTCAGAGTTGTGGGCTGAGTTCCATATCATGGATCGGGGTAGCCGCCCGTAATTTAGGAAGAATGGTGAGTATCCAGTGCTGTCAGATCGTGCGGTGTTTATAGCAAATTCGATTGCAGGTAACTTCGATACCCAATCGCTTTGGTTCGGACTGATACATTGCCTTATCATCTGGATTATTGTTCGGTTAGCGCGCTCGGTCGCACCGTCAGTTTCCGGATGGTATGCGCTTGACATTTTTAATTGAGTGCCAATCAGTTCATGAAGATGTGTCCAGAATATACTGGTAAAATAGGAGTCTCGGTCACTGACAATTGCTTTTGGTAGACCATGGAGTTTGTATACTTCTGCAAAGACGAGTTCTGCCACGTTCCTCGCATTGTAAGTCGTTCTGCTGGGTACTAGATGTACCATGCTGGTTAAGTGATCTATTATCACAGTGAGCGAGTTATACGTCGCGTTTCGGTCCTTGGATTCAGGCATCGGACCCACAAAGTCTATTCCGATGACTTCCCAGGGCTGTGTTGGCACTGGAAGCGGGTTAAGCTTCCCGTAGGGTTTATGGTTTGCCGGTTTACTTCTCGCGCAGGTTATGCAAGATTCACAGAATGAGTGTATATCATTGCTCATAGACTTCCACCATACATGTTCTCTCATATATGTTAGAGTTTTCCTTGCGCCGAGGTGTGCTAGTATTGAGTGTGCTTCGGAAATCACTATTTCCCTTATGTTTCTACCGTTGATGATGATGGAAGGTATGCATAGCACTTTCCCTTCATTCGTTTTCATGTATAGTAACTTATCTTCGGTTAGATCGAAGTTCTTATAATCACGCGGGTTCTCGATGATTGGTTTGAAGACGGGGTCTTCGTTATACTTGTCTCGAATGTTCTGTAACAAGTCTATCGGTTCTCGCCCTCCAGCCATCATTTCTATTAGGGATACTGGGTTTACTGGCTCTGTTAGCTCCTTGAGCTTTGTGGAGCGTTCGGCTAATTGTTTGTCTCGTACCTGTTCCAGGTCATTTGTAATACTGTCGATCATCTCATTCAGTGGGTTGTCCTTTCCCCTGGGTTGCAACGATATGTTTGCGTTGTTGTGCTTACGCGCTGGGAGTCTGATGGTGAGTTTTTTTGTTGTCCCACCATCCCCGCCCTCCTTTCGTTGCTGAGGTCCCTTTAGCACGAAATGCCGGGATGTCCTGGCCGCGAATTCCTTTGCGGTCTCCGGTCGGCGAGTCTCCGCTGGCTCAACGATCCTCTTCCTGTATGTTTTTTTTGGACGAGTGCCACCTGTCGTCATCATCGGGGTGGGTGCCTGATCGGGCTCTGGATCGGGGCTGACATTCTGGGAATGATTAATACCGCCCTCGATTGCGTTGGTCTGGACCTCCGGCCCAACATTTACTTCTGCCAAGGAAACCGACAAGTCCTCTACCTCGCCCTCCAATCCAACGAGTAAAGGCATGGATATGAGGTGGGTGTTCAGTGAGTCATTGTCTATGACGTCGTGATATGTGTATTCACTACGCGCCCTCACAGTACCCACCTCGTCATTCGAGTATAGGCGTGATAGGGAGTCGGATAAGATATTCTCCACTCCCGGGACATACTCAACCTCGAAGTCAAATTCAGATATTTTTTCCAGCCACCGGGCTTGTCTGCCCGACAGGTTCTTTTGGTTCACAAGGTGAACCAAACCCTTGTGGTCCGTGTGCCACGTGAATTTGACCCCTTGCAAGATATCCCTGTGCCGTAGCATTGTCTCGACACCCGCTAGCATTTCAATCTCATGTACTGGGTAATTCTGCTGGGCAGAATTAAGTTTTGCGGAGTAAAATGCTGCTACCTTAGCCTCTCGCCAGTTTTTCCCTTGACTCACAAGGCCGGCAATGCCGGTGACGCAGCCGTCTGTTACTACGTGTATGGGATCATGGCCTGCCCCGTAATCTAACGGCCGACGGTGGTGGTCTCGGCACCTGACGGCTAATTTCTTTATGTCTTCAAATGCTCGTTGGTGCGTGTGGTCCCAGCGGAATGGAACAGTGTCTCCAGTTAGATTGTGCAGTATTCCCATTGGAATTCTGACGCGATCGATATCATCAGCCAGGTAACCTGCGGCCCCCAGGAACCCTCGTAGGAGGTCTCGGTTGGTGGGCGTCTTCCACTTGGACAAGGCATCGACTTTATCAGGGTCCATACGGATCCCGTCATCATCTATTATCCTCCCCAGGACCCGCATCTCGCGGCATAGGAACAGGAGCTTGTCCTTACCAAGATAAAGTTTTTCGCGGCGCAAGATATCAATTATCAGCTTAATGTGCTCAATGTGCTCCTCAAGGGTGTCAGAATAGATAATTATATCATCTAAGTAGACATCCATGAACCTTCCTATGTAGGCTGAGAATATGTGGTTCATAAGGGCCTGATACGTAGCGGGTGCGTTGCAGTCCCCTTGTTGGACCACGTTACTGACCATGTTCCCATCTGGGGTGGTTACTGCTGTCCTCTCGACGTGCTCTGGGATCACGCGAATTTGTTCGTAAGCATCCTTTCCGTCTAGTATGGACCGATACCGACCTTTGGCCGCTCGCCTCAGTATACCGTCTATGTCCGGCAGTGGGGACGACCTTTTCACAGTGTTCGCGTTCCTTGCGCGTAGGTCGAATACCGTTCTCAGGCGCAGCGGCTCCCCACGCTTCGCGGGTTTGGGGATGAGCATCATCGGTACGGTGTTTCCGCTGCTCGTAACTTTCCATCTGCCGTTCTTGATATAGGCATCTCGCTTCTCTATCCACTGAGGCCGCATGGCCTCGGGGCAGCGCGACGGACGCCACGGATAGGTCCTATTTGGGTCGATCAGGTTAATCTCGTGATTTATAGCCCTCAAGGGCGGCAGAGGTGTATCACTTGCCGATTTACAAATGGGTAAGGCATACTGTTGTAACTTCCTCCTGACCACTTCTAAGTCCTCTTCATACAACTCCAGTGACCTGGACGCCAGCTGTGTGACTCCAGGGCCTTGTAGAGGCACGGATTGGGCAGAGTTGACGACTACGCGGGAAGGGTTTATTCCGAAGGTCACGCGGTGTTGAAAAAGGAATGGGGTTCCCAGAATGAGGTCGTATCCAGACAAGTTGATGACGTCGAAGTAGCGATCCTCTAGGATGGTTTGGTATTTGAATGTGGCGGTGGCACCGTAGTTGATGCGCGATCTGGAGCCCTGTACCGCCAGTTGGACAGGTACGGGTGAGGTGAGTTCTTTTTTTTGTATCTCCAGCTGCTGGACTAACGTGCTGGAAATGAAGTCGCCGAGCGAGCCCGAGTCTATCAGGGCGCGGGCTGGATGACCATTGACGCATACGACTACCACGAGCGGTTTCGGCACTTGCCGCGAGGGGTCTCGAGCAAACGCGGAGTTTCGCTGTATGGAGGGATAAGTGCCGGCTGGAATCTGCTGTCCGTTTAACCCAATAACGTGGATCCGGCCATCGTCTATCTCAAGGCGTAGGTCACTGAAGGCGGACATCCAGGTTCGGATCTGCTCTAGCTCGTCCGCATGACGAGGGCTGTTAGTCGGTTCTTCTCCAAACAGGTCCGCTATGAAGTACTGTGGATCGTACGGTAACGAGTGTGCTTCTGCGGCGATGTCATCAAAGGCCCTTTCGACCTTCTTGGAATACCACCCCGCTAAGTCAAAGTGTTCGTTTTTTAAGTGTTTAGTCTCGATTTCTGTTTTGTACCCCAGATGTCTATCGTATACTAGGTACGAGGGACTATCCGGTATGACCTCAAATCTGTTGTATCGGTTGATTCTGCCCTCTTCATCCCATTTATATGGGGCGTTGATTTCCAGGGTACGCCTTGCGTTCCAGGCATACACATCGGTTGTCAACGACATGCAGGTCTGATAGAAGGTGCGGTTATTATATGGCGCTCCGGTCCTGGATTGGCAGACCTTGGCGTACCAGTCACCGATAGGAAATGAGTTCCTTTCAGCTGCTGACTTGTCTAACACTTCAAACTGCTCCACTGCACGGTCATATAGCAGGATCTCGTCACTATCCGGCATTGGAGCAGCCAAAAATCTGGACGGTCTCAATTGTAATACATTAGCGGGATCCCCGGGATACGGTTGCATCCTCTCGAGCATCTCGCAAACCCTATTACATACGGCGTTTCCTATGCAACTACGGCCATCGTAAGTGTCCATCATCACTAACCGCTCCTCAGCATTCTCGATCTTCTGCCAATAAGTGCTGAGGAAGTTGGACGGGGGCGACAGCATTACCTCATCGAGGTACGCGCAGTTCGGTATGTCGTCGCCCCATAAGGGTCTGACTAGCGCTGAGGCTGTGTCCATCATATCGTCGTCGTAGCCGAAAGGCTCTGAACCTGAATCGGATACCGACTGCAGCTCAGGGATAGTATCGCCATCACTATCGTACTCTTTGACCCGGTTGTAGTGCTCGGAGCACCATCCGACCATTCCAATAGATAACTCAGTGGTTTCCCCCAGGCTAGCGACGCGCAGTTGTTCGGTACGATCGAGATCCATACTCACGCCGAAAGCGCTCATGCCCGGCGGTTTGCCATTTCCAGACTTGGCTTTGCCCTTGTTGCGGCAGTTGCGTGCGAAGTGTCCCTCTTCTCCGCATACAAAGCACTTATTCGCGCTTCGAAGCTCGTCTTTTTCTTCCTTGCTGCGGGAGGGCCCGGGATGTTGTCCGTTCCCTTTTTCGTTTCTTGGTTTACGCGCAAAGTTCTGATACCTGTCCGTCTCCTTAGCGGATGACGGCGGCCAGGTGGTCGTGTTGGTTTTGCGACCTACTGTGGACCGGTAATTCCTTGCTCGATTAGAGGCATGGTTGTTACGGCCCGATTTGTGTCCTTCGTTTTGTGTGTTGGGTGATTGACCCCCTTGGCGCGATTGTCCGTGGGCACGGTTGTTCACACCGTTATTTACGGGTTCTCTCAGATCTACGTTTTCTGCCATTTCCTGGTACTCAGCTTCGCGCACCATCTCAGCCCATGACGTATATTCTGGGTTCAGATGTTCCCTGAGTAGGGCTTTGCGGATGGCGGGTCTGAATCCGTTGAACAGCTTGACTACGCGCGAACGCAAACCATCGGTCCCTACAATGGTGAATAACTCATCGAGATCTGCGACGTACTCGCGCACGGATCTCTGACCCTGGGTGAAGCTGTTGAGCTTTTCCCTCTGTTGGTTGCGGAAATCAATTGGGAAACAATAGTTGAACATTTCCACAAAGAACCTCCTCAGGTTCCACCCTTCTGGTTCCAATGCGACAGCTCGGGTGTAAAAAATGTATGCTTTCCCGGTTAAGAATTCCGACAATACCATAACCTGACGTTTCTTTTCTACGTATCCGTACTTAACGTAGGCGGTTCCGTGTGTCATAAACCTGTGGAACGCACGGATGTCCACCCTTCCGTCATACTTTTCCGGAGGGGTAGGCTTAATTAGGGCGCGTCGTGCGTGCCTGCGTTTGGACTTGCGGGCTCGGTGGCGTCGTTGGCGATGGCGTGATGATCTACGGTGCAAGTCGCTGGCGTCGCTGTACTCACTGTCCTCGTCGCTAGTGCTCGCCTCCGAGTCTGATTCACTACTTGACGACGAGTCCGACGAGTCAGAGTCCGAGTCTGAAGGGTCTTCCCGTTGCCTCTTGCCTAGTCGGTCGAACGCCCGACCCAACGCGCTGTGCGAGGTGATCTGGGTGATCGGCTTCGTGGCGGC